>OMLF01030737.1:55402-72175 GCA_900302615.1 Holocentrus rufus
TTGACTCATAAAAGCTACTAGTCAAGTTGAAACAACTTCCTCTAAAACCTAAAAAATGAAGCTTGAGGCTTGTCCTGCAGTTCCTGGGATTTAAGGAATTGCTTATTTTGAAGGAAGAGGTCAACCACTGCATGTATAAAAACAGAAGGGGAAGTGCCAGTTGCCAGAAAGCCATGGGTTTAATGATAAAAGACTGCAATACAATAAAATACCAACTATGACAAAGACCTCTCAGGGAGTTTTGAAGGAACAACATGAAGGCAGCAGGTGGGGATTTAAACTGCCCGTACAGTTTCTCACAGAGATGAGAGAGAAATGGATTATAAACATTTTAATGCTATAAAAATGTTCCTATTAACAGTTATGACCCTGTCATCTGAAGCAAAGGAGAACGAACAAACACTTAATGTTCTTGAAATGACCACATACCGTGACTGGGGAAGAAGCCCATGATGCAGTCGATTACGAACCTTTAGATTAAGATAAATCTTAGTAATGAGATGAGTGAAGACGGACACTCCAGCATCGTTTACCATTTTCGGATATTCTTTCAAGATATCATGTGAGACTCAATCTATATGCCCTCCATTTTTGTTTGGCTATCCTGCGCTCATTAAAATTTCACAAAACTACACAGACCTTGCGTGTTATTTGGTGAAAACACTGAAGAGTGATTATGCTGTACTCGACACTTTATCCACATTTCCTCCACATGTTTTTGATCTTTTTGAGAAGGGGATGCCCTATTCCTCCATCTGTTGCGGATAGGGTATGACATTTCAACATCATTAACATTTAAATGTCAAAATAACCAACTATCTGTTGACTCTCCTAATCTCTAAGGGATTTTTTTCTATTTGACAAATCCAAAACAACAGTTTTAAGCTTTATATGAAGTAATGCAAATTAAGATTATGAACTTGATCAACAAGGCTGCTTGCAGCAAAACTATAATTCTGTTGTTACTATACTGTTAATATTCAACACAGTACTCATCGCTATTAGTTAATTCAGACACATTAAACATTGGTAACACAGATTTGTAAAGGTGTTACATCTTTGGCTTCCTGCAGGGCAGTTGAAAATAAATAAATAATACAGAATATTTCGGTGTTTGATTCACTGCTTTATTTTAATGGACAGTTAAGATGCATGTTTGATGCAGACATATTTTTTGTGATAATTTATGTGACAGATTTTATAGAACACATTATTTCTTTTCTTCATCACAGTAAGATGTGCTGCCAATGGAGAGTTTTCGTGAACTATATCTTAACAACCGCAGCAAACAACAAATGGAGAGAAGATGAGCAAAACATCGGTTAAGTTTCAGAAAATCCCCAGCTATTCATCTCTGACTTTCACTGACATAGACATATGAGGTTGAGATGAGGACAGCAGAATATAAATGAGAGAGTGTTAAAAAAAAAAAAATGATTCCAATCAGAAATGCCCTCGTGTCTGAGTCACTGCTGTTGGGAACAATCGACCAATCTGTTCGTGGCACATGAGAGCAGTTTGATCACAGTCATGATGAGAAAATATATAGCCGGGCTGCAGCTTGAGGGTCTTCCACTCTAAATGAGTTTTAAGGTCCATTCTGTCACTTTTGGGAATGAAATGACTCAGAGGTAAAAATTGCAATTGCCTAAAGCAAAGATATAAAACCTTGATAATAGTGGAAGTCCAAACATCTTGGTGTACTGTTGCACAGTCAGTTGCAACGTTTTTAGAGGTGAATTATTCCTGTAATATATAGAAAATGTGCTTCCTAATGTAGATAAATATTGAATAGATTTAGTTAGATTCACAGAGTATTTTGCATTACAATATGGTTGCTATCAACGGTACTTGTTGCAAGGAAAACATCCACTGGATATGTACAATCAGACAATAAAATGACCCAAAATGCTGCCAAGTTTTATGTCAGTATTATCATTTTTGCATGATCTTTAAAAATATGCAGCGGACTGTTAAACAAAGTGGTACATGATTTGTGACGACTGTGTCTTTAAAACACAGCGAAAGTGAAATGTGGGCAATGTGTCTTGACACCTGTCTGACATGAAAGCACATGGAGCCGGTGGTGGAGTAACTGGAACTACGTTCTTCGAGCTGACAGTAAACACCATAAATAAAAACGTTGAAAGGGAAATGGGCAAAGCAGGCAAGGTGAGAGAGAGAAGAGGGAAGTTCACTCACAAGCACAACAGTGACTTGTTTGTGTCACTGAAACGTTTCAGCAGTGCATTCCAGCAAAGAAGGCAAAAAAGGTGTATGGCTGCAATTTATTTTTCCATCATCAGCTCAGAGCTCATTACCATTTGAAACAATATGAAGCAACAATCAAGATGCTTTATCTATCAGATAAGAGGGGGGGAAGCAGTGGCAGACATTTTTCTGGGTATCCAGTTTTCTATTTGGATTAATTTGGCGAATTATTTGAAGAAAATAATTTCATTGGGCGCTGTGTGTCTCATTCAGCGAAACAGAGCTCTGATCATTAAGGATGTGGGATAGGTAAAATCTGATTTTTCATGTGAAAATGAAACCTACGCAACAGAGAGGTGAAATCCCCGTCGTTGCCTTTATGGCCTCATTCCAGGAAACGGATTGTAGAGCACATATTGATGAAGTTTGTGTACATGTCTGAGTTACAGTTAAACCTCTGAAAATCCCTGTAAGTTTCAGGTCTTGTACTCAGGCTCTCTGAATTCTCATGCTTTTTTTTTTTTTTTTTTTTTTTTTACAACGTGTGCAGCCCATGCTGCGCTTAAATCTATCTGGAAAGAAGTGACACCGCAACCACTTTTATTCCTTTTATTATGAAGAATGTCTGTGCATTACAATATACTCTGGAAAAAAGTAAAATGAATAATGGATACATGCCCTTTTTCATTCATAATCAGTTCACTTGCCTTTTGTCCACTGACCACAAAGCTTGGGAGTTAAAAACACAGTGAACTTGCATAAGCCTGCTGTCAAATTGCCCACAATTAAAACGTCACCAAGCACTTTTCAGAAGCTACCATCCGTTTTGCGTCCTCATTATGGCACTGTAATGTGATGTAATATCTGATTAGGCTCTGATAAGCATTCACTCAAACGCAAATCTCAAAAGACCAGTGAGATTGGATAATAAAAAAAAAAAATGATATTGACTTCATGTTGACCTTTATCAACATCAAGTCAACATTATAGATGAGGAATGTTGACAAATAACATTTTCCTCTTTGCAACTAGTCCCTGAAAAGTTTAAATATGTTCATATGATTTGACAGGGATGAGAGGAAGGTGTGTCGGGGCAAGAAGTGGAAACAACCGCGCTTTACTCACATTGAGAAAGTGACTGGTAACCGTTTTATGCATTCGTCATTGCCAAGTCTACCACCCAGAGCACAGCAAATAAAACTACTTGTTTTTAAATATTCATTTCATCTGCAACCAATACTAAATCATGGTTTGAAATTCACGCAGGATTTAAGTTCAACCAAAAAAAAAACAAAACAAACAATAAGAAAAGGGAAATTCAGTCCTCTTGGAAAGGAAGGCAGAAACAAGGCAAAAGATTATACTGTAGCTGGTACCACCATCTTTGAAATTTTCTTTCCTGAAATGTGCAGGAACAATTGCTACAAGTAACAATAGAATTATACCTGAAATACAACTGAATTCACTCTTTAAGGAATGTGAACTACAAGTGCTAATCAAGGCTCACAATGGAATTTAAGACTGAAACATGAACAAAGGCTGATATTTTACTGCATCACATTTAAAGGTAAAGATATTCATTTGAGGGGGGGAGTTCTGGCCAGCCTAAGGGTCTTTCACAAATCCCTAAACTATGCCATCAACTGTTTACAAACATCAACAACATAATGGAATTGCTTTCTTGGATTGAGGGTAGATTTCGAATTCTTCTCGCCCCGCTGATTTACCCTCCGTTTCATTGGTCCGTCTCAGCCTGATCAGCTCACTCGGGTGCGAGCTCCGGCTTGCTGCGTGTTGGCTGTGTGTTGTTCTGCTGCAGAGGTCCTGTGGGGCTGCCGGCGGGCTGATCTGGCGAGCGCGCTGGGCTGGAGCTTAGATAAGCTCCACGTAATTGGCTGGGAACATTCCAAAATGGCCGTCTGGCCCGTAGCCTCGCCACCAGCCCTCATCTATCATCTCGATACCGCTGATGATCTCATCAGGGTCAAATGAGATCTCTGTGTCATCAGCTGAAGGGGAAAAGGAAATAACTCAGCAATGTAACAACACGTACGCACATATACGATGTTTATGTATACCGTTTAGCTTTTTTGGCTTACACCTTTACAAAATGAATAAGCACAATAATTACCTTTACAAAATTAATAATCACAATAATTACAAAATTAATAAGTGCAATGGTAAATAAGCAGCAATTCTTACATCAACATTACAAGGAAGAAAAACTTATCTGAAAGTCATCTTAAATATTAAAATCAGAAAAATCTGTAGTGTACTTTTAATAAATAAATCATTATATGTATTTGATGGAGTACAGCTGGCACATCTGCTGTGGCTTGATACTAGAGAAGCAATTTCCCAATATCAATAAAGTGTTCTGAATCTGAATGAATCTCAGAACCTTAATCTTCAACGCACTACTGATAAATGTCAAAAGCATGACTCAGCTCGTCGCGTTGCACTTGTCCTGACAGCGTCAGTAAAGTCAGTTCAAAACAGCCATATAGATAGACACAGATAAGCTATGGCTACATGGAAAATAATCTGTGGACAACCGGAGTGAAACTTACAGCAGCTGTTACTGGTTCACAACTTACTGTCAACCCCGTGTCACATGAACTTACGGTCATCATCCATGATATTTTACATTCAAATTTTAACATTTAGGTAAGTACTACATTCACTTAAGCGTTATCTGGTCGGTCGATGACATTTTGCCACCATGGAGGGACAAACGCACAGACATTTACAGATTTTGGCTTTAAAGTTGGCCATTTTTTTGGACTTAATAACAGGCAATACTTTTCACTTTTCAATACCCGTTCCAGAGTGTTTGCTGGTTTTCATTTTACATTTACATGCATAGATGGCATCTGCAGCTATAAAGAGCCAACCTCAATAGATGTGCCACAGGTTGGCATCTAGAACCAGGAAGTGGCACAGGAAGTAAAGACAGGAGAGGGATTTTTTTTTATTAAACGGGGGAGGGTTAAGTGTAATAATCAAGACATAAGCGCTATTAAGTGTTAACGATCTAGAGCTAGATAAAGGCAACGATTTCATGAAAACCGTTATGAAACACCTACCAGCCTGGTAGTCATACAGAGCTCTAGCACAGATGCCTCTGTCTGACGTCTCCTCAGCAGTCGCTTCATAGGTGTTATTCTCTTCCACCTGCAACAGAACAAAAGGAAGCTATTTTTTTTAGAACTATTTCTCTGATAGAAGAAGACAATCTTTGCATTTTCTGCTAAAGGCTATATGTGTGCAGAAAAGCCCATCCTAAAGTAAAGAATCACCTGAGCTGGCTCTTCATAGCGTTCAGTGGGGGCCGCCTCCTGGACGTCAGAGTTGGTAGCTGGTGCCTCCTCTGAAAACAAACAGAAACACAGTCTGATGATCCCAGCCTGCACGGCGCAGCTCTGCCAGCAGGGGGCAGCAGAAGCGGCAGCTCATCCTGAGCAGATTTTGTCTGGGAGGGGGACGTGTGCAGACATGACAAATAAAACAGCATTTTCATAAAAAGGATGTGGTTGGATAGGTCTGTAACCCGGTGAGCAGGGTTAGGAAGCTGGTGTGTACAGAGTGTGTTCAGACTGAGGTTGGTGTGTGTGAAATGAGCCCCACCTTTCCACTCCTCCTGGGGGGCAGCTTCCTGCTCATCATACTCACACCTGGACTGTCCATCGTCCACATCAGGCTCTTATCAACCACAGCACAGGCACAGACACACACACGTACACACGGGAACACGTTCACAAGTTCACACATGTTGAAAACAAGCTTCTCAAACATTAGGACACTCCCCACACGTTCCATGAAGGGCCAAGAAAAACAAAAAACAAACCAAAAAAACTTCCTCTTGAAGTTTTTTTTAGAGGATATACAGAACATCAAGTGCATGAATGATGAATGATGAAATTAATAACTATGAGGGTTACAAGGATGGTGTTACACCACAATGAAAAAGAGAAATGAAGCATGGAGTCAATCTTTTTTTAAAGTTATGTATAAAACTCACCACCCAAATGACCTGTGTGTATATTCTAAGTGTATGTATGTGTGTGAGTGTGTAAGCTCAGACCTGTGGCACGAACAGGAGAGGCGGAGCCTGCTGGCACAGGAGAGGCTTGGCGTTGGGGTGAGCTGGCCCGCTCAGATTCATATGCTTGCTTAGAGAGAAAAGGGCTTTGCAGACGCCCTGAGAAGAGACACACATGGCACCCCCAAAGCATGCGATGGACGAGAGAGAAGACAAAGAGAGAGCAGACAGGTTGAGAAGAAGTGCAGAGACACCACGCGACACAATGAGGCTGGGAGACAAAGTGTTAAGTGTGACTGTGTGGCGGCTAGACAGTCTGATGGAAAGTTTAAGCCCCTGAGAAACGGATGGCGTCGGGAGACAAGAATCTCCCCTGGCGTGTTTCCACACGGCCGAGACAAGCGTCTGACAGGTCGCGCCCCACCCGTACCTGGGAGAGAGGCTTTCAGGATGGCAAGAGAAGCTGTACTTTGGTACTTAAGACATAAACAGTATTATGGAGGGGAGGCAGTGTGTGCAGCGGGCGCTACCTGGCTGGGGGCTGGCCGGGGCGGCCGCAGGGGCCTCCGAGTCACTGGGGGTCATACCCCTCTCTCTCTGTTTGAACATCTCTCTGGGGTTCAGGGCACGCTGAGAGATGAGGGAGGCCGCCTCCTAAAACATTTTAAAAAATAATGGAGTGAGTCACACAATGACCACTGAATAGCCATGGCTTGCTAAAGTGAGAGTTCAAACAAAATATGCAGAAGATAATCTCCCATTTACCCCTAGTAAGAAGATATTTTCTGTCTCCCTTCACCCCAACACTATGGGGCTGGATGGATATTTGTTTGTGGAAAAAAAGATGACTAGCATAATCCATAGCCCTTTGTGGCAAAGAGTTTTGCTGGGAACTATTTCCTTCCAAATTACACCCGCAAACTGCATCTATCTGCCCTTAAAGAGTCTGAGTTAGAGGTGGATATTTACAGTTTGCAGGTGTTCTCTGTATCCATCCAGTCCCATTTTACTGAGGTATCAAGAGACAGGGGGGAATGGAGCAGACTGGAAACCTCACTAGATCAAATAGAAACTATCTGGGTGGTTAGAGTCCACTAAGGGTATGTGGGAAAACACCTTTTTTTTCACATTTTGGGCGAACTGTTCCTTTAATAGTGTAAATTTTACATGCAGTGGCAAGACATTTGCTGTGAGAAAAGCAAGCAAAATTTGTAACAGTTCATTCTATACAGTTATGTCCATTATGTCAATGACTGTAGAAGATCAGGCAGTCAGCATGAAGACCGGAAAACTGATGCAATTAGTCAAGCTTTTGAGATTCAGTCTAATGGAAAGCGCTCTGTTCAAGACAGGTGGGAAAAAAAAGAGTGGGCAGGGAGTCTAGAGGAGACCGCTCTGCAGAAGAGGAACTCACGTTGGCCTTTTCCACAGATTCACCTCGATTGACCCCTCTCCTCTCGGCCGCTTGCTTCTCCTTTTCCTGCTCCTCCTGATGATGTTAATGTACCGCCGACATCAGCTAGCTTACAGGCTAAGGTTTACCACATCTGTACACTACTGACACTTCACTGACTACCATCGCTTCAAAATCAATGTGGATAATAAACAATATCATTATGGGAAATTTCACACCAAACCATACACAATATTTACACTGATCTGTTCATGCGTCTCTGTTAGCAGCTGCTTCCTGAGGTAATTCTGCAGTTGAATTAAATCCAAGTCTAATAGTTTAAGACAACAGGCCTGGGAATCACAAGGCAACTCACCCATTGTTGTTTCTCCCGTTCTCTGCTCTCAGCTTCCTGTTGCTGCTGGTACCTCCTGTTAAACAAATGTGAAAGACTGAGCATGTGTAATGTGAACTTAAGAATGGGCATTGCTGCAAACTCGTCTCAGACACCTACTTTTGCTGGTCGATCTGAGAGGACCGCTCCTTGTCCCTCTTGTCCCTCAGCGCTGCCTCCTTGGCCTCGCGGTCCTTCCTCTCCCTCTCCAGCTGCTGCCGCTCCTCCTCAGCCTTGCGCCGCTCCTCCTGGCGCCGCTTCTCCTCGTCTTTCTAAAAGCCGAGCAGAGCCGTAAGGCCAGCATTAGATTGGCTTATAGCCTGCGGTATGCTGTCTGTATCTCCTATCATGCGTTTCACAATGCTTGTGACCAAAAAGATCGCTTTCAAAACAGATTTTGGGAATAAAAAAATTACAAGGCATGTTCTGGTTTTATCCGCAACATGTGTCGTGCTCTGCCAAAATTGCAAACAAAGGAAAAAGTTATCATTTGTTTGTTGATCATGTGATAATGCATGAAAACTGCCTGCCCTGTCCCTAATCGATGATTTAAAGGGCTTTGTGTGGCTAAAACATGACAAATGGTTTGAGGGAGCTCTTTCTTTGAGAGTAAAAAGATTCTTGGAAAAAAAAAAAATCTTGCATTTGCTAAAACTTCAGAGGAGAACTGATTTCACAGATCGTTCAGGTACTATTTTCAGCTTCAGATGTGAAGTTGAGTCTTTATTAGGTAACGTTATTACGTTCCGGAAGATTACCTCAGCCTGCGCCCAGAAGTTGTCTTTATTAGTCCTTTTGATTTCCGACATTGCGTTGGTCTTCTGGTACACTGAGGCCTGTGGGAGGGAAACGATAAGAATCAGCTCATCAACACAAAACATAATTGACCTAAAGATAAGCAGAAATACAGGCGGTGACATGGACAGCCAACAGACTTCCTCCATGCTAGTTGCTAGACAATGTGACAAACATGCAACGTTGTGGAGCGCAGACGCAGCCAGGTGGCTTAATGTGCTGAGTTAACAGCCTGACTTGGCTTCTCTTGCAACAGCGCAGCACAACACAACACAACCCAGCAGCCCTCATGACTCTCACTAAGCCACTGGATTCTAGCTGAGTTATGTCACTCTAAACAACGCACTTTACACTGTAAAAACGCCTCAACTCACTAGCTCATTAAAAATGCATTGTCAGATCATCATATAGACCAACTCATCATGGCTCTATGTAATCAAGCCAATACTGTATAGACTATAGACACTATACTATAGACACTGCACTGATGAGAAGAGGCATAAAGGTCAATTATTACATTTTTTGCTGTCTCAAATGAGCTTAATATACGTGACTTATAGCATTGCTGATTGATACCAATGACGACTGCTTTGCCAGGTGCCTTTTTTAAAACGTTATGGCCTCTACTATGATCTGAAAGAAAAACTCTCCACCTATCGGAATCTCAAGACAAGGCATTCGTTCCATCAACCAATCATTTCCAACAGCTCGCTGATTTAGGACGGTGCTAAGACTGATCCATGTCACAAGACAGTTCAACTACAGTGGTGACATCGCCTTGTTCTCAAGCCAAAAAAGGAAATGACACAGCAGTGCTGTTATTATTACAGCATTTTACCTCTTCACTAGACATTTTTATATCTCTGCTCTAGCTGACCCATCTCTATTATGATAACGCCCTATTGTGATTATTTTTGTCACTTACAGGCCACCGTAAACTGTGAAAGAGACCTGTTGTTGATTGTTGGTTTAGGTTGATTGAAGTCATAGATTATTTAATGCCCCCTTAAACGCGAAGACACCAAACATATCACATCCAGCCTTAAATTAAATAGCCAGGTCAGAGTGTCCTCTGTGTGTGACACATACCACAGGAGCCTGAGGGCCGCTGTCTTGGAAACGGCTGGACTCTTTGTGGAAGCTGTAGTTGGCTCCTGAGGCCTTGGCCACCTTCTGCATGATGACCTCAGGTTCCACATCCTCCTCCGCTCGGGCGTTTATCGTGACATGGGCCCCCTGAGGTAACAGAAGTCTCGCTCGGTTATGAAATCAAGGTTCCTCTAGTGCACCAACAGACAAACAAAGCAACATCTACAGCGACAGACCTTTTCCACAGCAGCCATTTTGACATTAAATAGTAGGGTAAACACAGGTGTTACTAATAGCACTGATTAAGGTTCTGTTCCATTTAAGCGTAGCAGAGTCTTTCCCGTGAACAATAGCAGGACCCTGGCTCTGTTAGACCGAAATGGAACAGAACCCTCATTAATCTTATTAGTAACACCTGTGTTTACCCTACTATTTCATGTCAAAATGACTGCTATGAAAAAGGTCCATTATCTTGGTTAGCACACGCACCACCCAGTAGTTTGTTGACTTGCAGTAGTTGCTGGCATGATATGACATGAATGACTTTGACACTGCTCCGACAAAGCAGGCTTGCTCTATTCCAACAATGTTTCCAGCGTGCTTTGTGGTATTATTTTCTCTGTTGTTCTTTATTTTATGTGCTGCTGAAGGCTGTTGGGGAGATACAATTTCACATTCTGGCCTAGCCTCTCCTATTATCATAAACAGACTCTGTGGGCTGAAAGCAATTCAAATACATTCTCAAACTACAATCTAAAACGAGAACAGCACTACCTTTAGAAAATTTGCCATGGAGCTGACATGGTTTGCACATATTCCTTTCCTGGCATCTTTCACTCCTTCTCCAGTCTGAAAAAGAAAAGGATTATTCATTATGCCGACTCAAACATGGCACCTACAGAGACGACAAGCAAATGTAGTTTTGTACAGTGCTGCACTAACCCAGTTAATGAGGACATATTTGGGCAGACCAGAATTTGGATCCTGGACCCGACAGAAAGCGTACATCACTTTTCCACTGTTCAGCTCTTCAACCAACTCCTCCAGTCCTCCATCTGAAATGCAAACATTGTGGCCAAGTCAAATGGCTGGTTGTATAACTGTGGACAGCCTTTTTTTTCTTACAAATAATGGGTTGAGAAAGCAGAGGCAAACAATCTGTTCGTGCTGGCATTCCAGCATCGCTGCTGTATGCTGACTGTGTAGTTGCTGCACGCATTTGACTTCAGCACAATGAGACCAGTTCAAGAACAGCGACTCACCCCCTTTCTCTGCCAGGCGGATATCATTACTGTTTCCCTCGTAGGTGAACAAGGCCCTGTGGGAAACAACAGCAGGTTAAGGATACTCAAATGCCACGTAAAGGTAAAGGTCACTGACAACCAGGTATGAAGAAAATTGTTCCAAAAGCAGATGCCAAACATTTCACACTCACTCTTACTCATTTTACGAGGACAATAAGTGTCATTAGTCCTTATTTGGAAAATGACAACACTTTCGCTGAGTGGATCCTCCAAACTGAATCATCATGAACTTTCCATCTCCAAAATGGATATGAAGCATTTTGGAAAATGGCTCTTCCTATGAGTTCACTGAAAACTTTATGAAAACTGTTAAACCAGTGGGTTTTTGTTGCCTGCTTCCAAAATAAGGCTCAGAGTGGACTTACTGGCAGTGCATGTGCACTTAGAGGATAAGTTACAACCTGGCTTTTGGGGCAAATTGCATAATGCATAAATTTAAGGTATTTATAGTTTTTGCCTTACAATAAAAAGCATTTTGCCTAAATTCAAATAAAACTGACATTTCAGCTTACGACACCGACATTCCAAAGCTTTTGTGAAGTATTTTTACTTTTCAAATTGTACACTTACCACCAGTATGGAAACATTGTTTTCCACATATGTATTTAGAGAGTTGAAAAAATTGATTCCAGTGTGCAATTTTGCTTGTACCCAAGATTCAGCAGTGCATCTGAATACCTTGTCTGGGGGCCAGTTGGTTCCTCACATACAAATGTGGCATTTCTTGCCTTTACATTTTGTTGTCAAACTCAATCATAATCAATTTACAGTTATGACCCACTGCGTAGTGCCTCTGCACATATGAGGCCATGGTCAAACAACAGCTTTTGAAAGCAGATATTGATTCAGTGAAGATAAAAATACATTAATAATTCAACAACTTCCTCTTCATTGTGTGCTGCCCAAGACAAAATTCACTAGCTAGCAAGTACACTAAAGAAACAGGAAGTATGACTGCAGAAAAAAAAATTAAAGGCTTCTGTTCCACATTTGTAGAGAGATAGCAGTGTTAATGTAATAAAGTGAAAAACGCTGTGCTTCAGTGATCGCTGCTCAGTATCAAATGGATGAGCCCAGAGCTGTCATGCACCCATTCTTTGGAGGGATACACACTAACCCCCACCCACACTCCCACCCACATAAAATAAATTTAAAAAATCATGGCAATGTTCAATCAATCTAAATCTACATAGTAAATGAAATGACAGCAGAGTGAGGAATTTTAGTGTAACTCAGTAAAAAATTCTGTCTTACTATTTTTAGGAGGGTGTGACAAGAAGTGAGATTCACATTTATAACCATGAGACAGAAAAAGCAGAAAAGGTCAACATGTGATTGAAATTTCTGTGTGAACTGGTCACTAAGCAGAGCCTGTGTGTAACACATGCCGTGCACAGTAAGCACATGAAAAATGCACTTTTTACCAAAATACAATGAAATACGTACTTTTGATCAGATCTAAAGGCATATTTAATTAACTTCCACATTATTTTATTGTTAATATCTTAATTAGGATCTGTAAAAAGTACTGAAGCAGACTATTTGAGAGAAATTCAACACTACAAAGCAAGAATAAAGGGAGTTTAATATCTCAAAGCCTATCTCATCACACCAGAACCCTGTGAACGCTGTATGTCATTGAAAGGACTGAAAGGAGGTGGCAATGAGTAGCTGTTATACTTAAGTTTATCTTGACAACTTTTTAAGAAATGTAGCTGTACTTGTAATATGCAAGGAGCCGTCAAGGATGATAATAATAAAGTTAAAAAAAGTTTCCATTGGGATCCCTGATGTTTAGCTGACATGCACCCCACTGCTTTCTGTTTGACTTGTTTTGGCTTTTCTAGCTGGGTTGTATGGAAAACTACTATCGTTTTGACTAGAAAATATGGTTTCGCTCAAACTAGCTCTATAAAACCACAATTCAACACCACATGCGTGTGTGCTGTATTGGTATCTCCTGCCCTGTGAGTTTCAAGTCAAAGTACACACCAGAATTTGAAATGTATCCACTTTTGAGGGATTGCAGGCAGGTTGTAGTTCTGTCCGGAGTTAACATATACCCTACATGGATGGAAGGGTGGGGCGACACCCAGCTGAATTCTGCATTGGTTCAGCCACATTTTTAGAAGAAATAAATGGTCTGTGCTGCAATTGCAACTGAAATTTCAGATGTAAATTATTTCTTGTGAGTAAAAAAGCCAAAAATTTGAGGGGTCACGTGTCCTCCAAGTTTGAATGGGCATGACGCCTCTGGATCAGACAGTGATGGGTCATAACTGAATGGAACATAGAGAGGTCCAAGACGGTCTTGATAGTGATTTCCCATTCATAGAAAACCAGAGATGCTCTCATCATTCTACACTTGTCACTAAACAAGAGATCCCTGATTTGGCCTGCTCTGATACTGAGAGTTCAAGACAAGAGATTTGCTGATCTCACTGAAAAAGTCAGTCTTAGTATCGGCTCTGAATATCCAGATATGTGCATTGCACATCATAAGATAAAGAACACTTTGCCTCACTGCAAATGTAGCCTTCATCACAAGGCAAAAACATCAAGTCAATAGCTGTAACTAAAAGGATTTAAAGTAACTATTTTTTTTCATATTTCCTGTAGAATGTAATGTGTAATAACGGTGAAGCTAATTGCATAAGAGCTTATTGTCAGACTCAGTGTGCTAATGAAGCCCTCTGCACTGGTCATGGACAGGGCTCTTTGCTGTGGTACATCCTCTTACAATAGGCGACTGATACTTGCTGACACTGAACCCAGTCAATGCAAGATGGCACCTGTACGAGAGGTCTGTCATCATCGTTTCAGCAAAACAGCAGCGAGTGGAAATGGATTAGACACTCGCTGTCCAAAGGCTAAAACGTACGGAGGGTTGAGGAACAATTACAGCCAAGCCACTTTCTGTATGAGTGTGGAGCCAGGAGAGAAATCCATCCCCCTTGGCAATTACTACATGGGATTAATTAATTCAGGCCACCATTAAACACTGAAATCAACAGGTTTCATCCCAACCTCAGAGCAAAAGCAGACGATTATGTAGGTGCAAAGAAGTTCCTACTTATTGCTTTCACATTACCGTCATATGCAACTTTGGTGATCTTACCAGGAAGTAGACTAGGTAGTTACTTCAGTCACTTAAGTGACACACAAGCTTATGTTATCAAAAGTTAAAACTGAGCAAAGTGAAGAGTCAAAAGACTTTGACGTTGACCACTCCTATGAATATCCCATATTGCTGGTGTTTGTGATTAATTAGTTAACGTAGCTTGTTAGTGATTCTGCGTAAATTAACCAACATTGCTATCCAGCTAGCTAAATGAGCTATCAAGCGTTAATTCATGTCTGATAAAGAAGAGAAACTAATGTTAAAAAGCTTAATCCTAAAACCTCCAAAGTTAAGTACTGGTGATTTAGCTTACGATAGCTAAGAACCAAGCGGTAGGTTCAGTGTTGGTGGGTTAGGTCACAGTACAGTAACGATAGTGTCGACTGCCTGGCTTGCCGCTAGCCAACAATGTAGCTAACGTTATCTTGCTAAATAAACATGGCTAGCACAGTTTGCAAAATCCTGTCCCTTACCAGTTGGTATTGGATTTTTCATCTACCACTTCTTTATATGCAGCTGTCAGTGCAGGGCCATTTTTGCTGAGGTTAACTGCCATCGTTATGCTGAATATAGCTAGCCAGCTAGCTATCCGGGATGCGCCCTTCCTATCAGGAGGAGTGGCAACGATGTTGACTTCGAGATCTCAGCTATGCAGGAAGCTGATTTGGCCACTGGCTGCATCACAGTCAGAACGTCCTGGGTATCACATGGTGTGGCAGCTCAGACGGGCGGAGCTTGCGTTTGTGTCTTTATTTCCAGCCAGGTTATGAATCAGTACAAAACAATTTTTACGCTACATTCTTAACATTCACAAAATTGTCGCTTTTCACAGGACAAAGGTGCTTTTATCGTCGCTCTATGCACAGAGCTTATACACTGCACCGCACTTCCCCGCTGATGTTGCTCGTTTGAACCAATGAATCAAACGCACCCTGGGGAGTAAAGCCCACAGCTACACATACTTTATGGCAGAGGGAAGGGGGAGCTGTCTCCACAGAAAACTTGTGTCTCCTCCACCTCACCTGGGCAACACAGCAATTTCAGTGCCTAAGGCAGTGCTGCAACAAGAAGATATACAGAGGTTTATGGAACATACTTTGCTCTTTCTTTAGTTATTTAGAATATGATAAACTGGCTGTCAGCTGTCAGGATATACTCTTTCACTACCACAGTTACTCTGACCCTCTGTATATTATTCTGTTATATTAAAGAAACACAAAGAAATTATTTCAGACAGTTGTAAAACAAAATGAGCTTTATTTGTTTCGACAAAGTCAATGGTTATTTTGTGTATGCAAGGGGACGTGGTTGTTCATGGTGACAGATCCTTAGCACATAGATTCCAAATTTTAAGATGCATTACTGATGTTAGAAGGCTGGTCCTGCATTTCAGAGAAAGCCAGGCTGATTATTTCAGAAATAAGTGGTACTATGTAAATAGTCCTACCAAGTTGCATGTCTACTGGTGAAATGAACCCTTTAGGGGAAACAGCCCTGATAGCAAATGTACATTTCATGACATGTTCTCTTTATATATATATACAAAATGAGGGTTAAGGCTAAGATTTTCGTCAGAGGTGTTAGGCAGATGAATTGTAACGAAATCCCTGATATCTGGCAAATGGCTGTGAGGAGGTTCTCCAGAGTGCAAAGCATGCTAAGCTGCCTATATAAACTCTACTGAGAGCACACTGGACAAAGGAAGTCAATCTAGTTAGCATCACTCACACCAGGCTGTCTGTCAAAAAGGAACATGATGGATAGAGGCTGCACGCATTCGTACAGTTGGAAGATACTCGGCTTTAAAATAAATAAATAAATAGCCAAACAAACAAACAAACAATTTAACAATGCAAACTAAGTTTGGACTAGTAGTATTACACACAAGTCATTTTCAATTGTGGTCTGGCAGCAAAAGGATTTTCACTGCATTCAGAGAGGATATGTTTTCAAAGCCTTTCAATATATACTGTATTTCAGGACCTACAGTTCTCAATAGTTTGACAATTTTCTCTACATTTGCTAACAATGATGAAAAACTATATTTGGCGCCCAAACCATGGTGTTAATTCTACCATCAAAGATACTACCATTTTTATGCTTTACAATAGAGTCATAATTATAACGAATAACATTTTCTTCCCCTTTCAGACAAAATCTTAATTCCCTTTATATTGGCAGCATCAAAAAGTTTTAGGCTACTTTGATTCAAAAATGATAGCATATCCTAACTAGTTAATCTAGTAGCCACGTTTGATTACTTTAGAACTGGTATTACATTTTGATACATCACAATCATGTTCATTCCTGGTGACATGAAAAGATAGCCTAAAACTAAAGCTTTCAAAGGTAAAATACAAATAAAAAGGTCACAAATATATCACCTATAGGCAAACTTTTACTGTCAGTGTAAGTTATTAACCC
>OMLF01030739.1:2467-23148 GCA_900302615.1 Holocentrus rufus
ACATTTCAAACCTCCAAAAGTGCTCCCTGTTACTCCCAATCTATTCCCCTGTTAAAAGCAGTCTTTACAGCATGTGGAGAGGGCGCGCATCACCAGAGATTGTTCCGTGTGACGCATGACTGAAACGCTGCTCAAGGGCTGTAACAATCTGATGAGCATTTCCCGCTGTGGACAATCGCCAGATTTACCAGATATCCGCGCAAATCTGTGTATGTGTTCTGAAATGTGCACTGGTAAACATGCACACTGCTTCAAAAATAATTAACAGAAATTTTTTAAATGTGCATTAAATGTGTTAATTGCTGTCTTCCCTCTGTGGCCAGATCATGGGGTCATGATGTGGTCAAAAGTCATGGACACTGCAACAAGCACTGTAAATTAACCTAGCTGGCAAAAAAAAGCAACCAGGACATGTCAAATAATTCAAACAGACTGAATCTGCAGCTGCAAGGTGAGGGGGAACCCACAGAAGACTTGGTGTGCAGCATCCAAATGATAGCAGGCTTGTACCGTGCACAAGACAGCGACCTCCACCATTTTTCCACCTCTGAATTGCACATGTGAGGAGGCTTTGGGAAGAGGAGAGACAGATCCAAGGACAATATGAATCAGATGAAAAAAACATTTTCCTCCTGCTTTGCAGATTAAAAGATAATCTGATTCCACCGGAGGCCCTAAGAGGAACTAAAGGCCATAGCTTACAACATTCACCATGCTTTGTAATGAACTTTAGAAATGACTGAATGAACCACAAGCCGATGGGAAAACCTAAATTATATTAAACATTCCTGAACATTCCCTGTGTCCTGAGTTTCCTCCAGGTGCTCGTTTCTATTTTTTTTTTTTTCTTTTCTTTCTGAGTCAGGTGGACTCAGGAATCTAAATTGGCCATAAGAGTGGATGTACGTGAGTGTGTTTGTCTGTAAGTGTGTGTTAGCCCTGTGATGGACTGGCAACCTGTCCAGGGTGTTTCCTTGCCTTACGTCCAATATATGCTGAGATAGGCTCCAGTCCCCCATGACCCTGATTAGAAATAAGAGGGTAGGGAAGCGGATGGGTGGATATGGGATGTGACCTCATATAGATCATGTGCAGTTGAATCCGAGGGAAAATAAGCACTGAACTGCAGTAGTTGGCAGGGACCTCCTTTTTTGTACAGAATACACAGTGGATTCAATTTGTCTACAGACTTGTTCATTCCCCGCTTTATCACACATCTTCGCTGCAGCTAGCTCCTCCCCGATTTTGTGGTGAGTCACAAACTGGCTTGCTCATTAGCGGGCAGTTGCTGTCCTGCCTACAAGCAAAAATAGATGAATTCCACAAATACTTGGACTTATCAGGGAATATCCGGGACATGTATTGCACATTCAGTTCCTTTCTTTAACGAATTCATGCATTTTCTTGGAAACCGTTTCCCTACATTTTTATTTCGCTGCACGCTAGCGCTGCCTTCAACACACCACACACACACACACACACACACACACACACAATCGCTACTACCTGGCCACTAGCCATTAATGAGACTTGTCAAAGTTTTTTTTTTTTTTTTTTCCTGTGTGGTAACTTCCTTTTGCAGTTGAGGTTAAGGTCCTCCTGATGTGCTGCTACAGTGCAGACAGAGGTGTGAAAGGCTATGTAAAGTTAACATATGCAAGATACCAGAGGATTCAATGAGCTGACAGAATACAGATGAGACACATGGCCGACCTGGATTTAAATCTGGCCTTAAAGAAAGACATTTCAAAATAGATTATGGCCACTTATATACAGTTCATGCCGGAAAAATTTGAGCCTTTGCTGCACTTATTATTGAGCAATAGATAACTCTACTTTTGCGCCCTGTCCTTTTGTGTCCTGTGCTGCATATTTATAGGGCATGACAGCACAACATAGGATGGAAACAGGCAAAACAAGACAGGACACAATTGTGGCATGTCAGGACACAGGCAGCGCTGGATAGGACACAGACGCCTGTGCCCTGTCCTTTGCATCCTCTGTTCTGTCTTCTATTTAGGTAGCACACTCTGAATGCGAAGGATGTTGATTTTTGGTATGCAGCAACTGTCCACATGTATACCTCATTAGGAAGAATTTGACTATGCTGCCATTTGTACTCAACACTGAGATTCCCCGTGATGCACTGTCGCTGCGTAAGGCTGTAGGCACATCTGGTGGTATGGGGGGGCTGCACAGCGGGGGGAATACCCATCCAAATAACCTTTTGTGATGCCTTCCTCAGAAAGTTTTATCCAGCTCATAGTCATTACCCTCCACTCTATGAAGACGTGCAAAATAGAATTCTTATTTTTACATTTATAAATGTGCTGGAAATTGGTGGTTTGCACTGGTTCCATCGTGTTTTGCACAGATTGAGTTATGTGGCGTTGACTTGCTGACCACGGACTGCTGTCTGAGGCGGTGAAAGTAACTCCTGTCACAGAGTCGAACACAGAGCTGACTGTTCTACTCCTGCTGTGCAGAGACGTTTTATTGTGGTTGATGGTCTCGCCTATATGGTGTTTGTCTGGATGATGATAACCACTCATAAGGGCAGAAGAAGCCCTTCTTGCCTAAAAGTATCAATGCTTCTTTTTGATGTTGAGACACAAGAAACAATATTTTTTACACAGAAAAAATGGCCTTATTGTCATTATCATCTCTATAATCTATGCATGTCTATAATAATAATAATGCTAACACAGCAAAGCCAAATAGCAAAGCTACCAAGCTATTCTGTAGTCCTACTCAATTACTAACTGGGCTTACATATGTGACATGAATGTAAACCAATTCTATTTTATAGTTGAAACACAATGTTGATTTACAGCAGTGGGATACAGCTAAATCAAAAATTAATAACCAGACCTAATCATGTGATGCTCTTTGGATGTATTCAGTCTGAAATGTCCACTGATAATGGTATACTTGATGGGCAGAGCACACTGTAAGGCGTGATAGTCATTAAATTTAAATAACAAAAATAGATGCGGTGGAAATGCATGAAAAAGAAATGGAAATACCATTGGATTTGAAGTGTCAATTGTCAAGTGATAATCCAAAGATGATTTGATTAAAACAGAAGTGAGTCCATAGGTACACGTTTTCATAATTTATCCCCACTTTCATCATCTATCAATTAAACAGCAAAATTGCCATGAGTTATTTAAAGTGTGCAGCCTCTAGTGGTTAGATGGTGATAACTGATGACTTCTTTTCATTCATTTCTTGCACTCAAAATTGCCACTCATTGTGTTTTAATGTGTGAAGCCTCAAGGTCGTTTACCGAAGAAATGATTGTTGTTAGCTCCACTGGTTTATCATTTAATATGTTATTTTTGTTAATTCCGCTGTCATACCTAAATGTCAGTCAAAAACCTCGCCCACTGAAGCTCAGCTAATTGCTCAACTCTTGATTGTTTCTGTCAACATCACTCGCTGAAGGGGGTTTGTCAATGGTCACGATTTTTTGACTGACATTTAGGTACGACAGCGAGAGTAACAAAAGTGGGCTGAACTAACTAAAACTATCCACACCGATTGTTAAAGAACTTTAATGGTTACTTTAAAGTGCAAGCCACAAATACAAAGAGAATTTTGAAATCCCAGTTATTTAATGAAATCGCCTTTGGATTTATCAAGACACCGAACAATTTATTGTTAAGCCTCACATTTATCAGTCTGTTTTTTCAATTCACATTCATTGCAATTACCTCCAAATTCATCAGTTGAATTTTGTAACATCCACCCTGGCACTAAAATTTGCACACCCTAAATAATACACAGAGATTGCTTGTAAATGATAAATGATGGTGATAAATTAATGAAAATTGCCCTGTTTTTACCAAATCACCACTACTTAAATCAAAATATCCCTGGATTTATCAAAATACTTGACAGTTTGTCAATATTGTTTTCAATGCACATGCACTTTAGTTACATCTATTTTTAATGAGGGTTAGGGTATACAGTGCATTCTCATTGAGTACAGTATGAATATTCAGTATGCTAATATTCGGCTCCAACCATGCTCCCACACAATACTCGATGTATACCCACACAATGCACACACACTCACTGTTCACTTGCATAAGTCCTGCTCCTTATCTCCCTTTTATCAGTGCCACACTGAGCTTTGATCTTTATTTAACAAAGTCTTTAATGTATTGCAGATCTAAGATTTTTGTCACATATATTATATAAATATACAGCAGAATAGTGCTGCCTGACACTGGAAGCCATGCACCTTCCTTGGTGAGGGTTGATTCTCCATAATTAGCTGATTAGTAAATGTTTAATTCCCTGTTAGAGATCCAGATTCATAAGCAGTATGTTAAAGTGATGGTCTAACTTAAACCAGCAATGCCTATTTCTACATGGGGAGGGACTGGCTTTGAATGTACATGACCTGGGGGATGTTACATTTACATAGATGAAAACCTAAGCAATGCAAAACATTTTTTTTTCCCACTCCCTTCTTTCATTTTACCACATGCTGTTTTCACTCAGTATTTTCCTCAAAATTCAATTGCCTTACTCTTGGGGTTAAAATAAGATCCCCTTTAAGTTGGATATTCCATCAAAGTTGGTGAATTTCAGTGAAGTAAGATTAAAAATTAAGAAGATGTTTTAAGAGTCAATATATTTCTTGATCAAACGCTAACATGCTGTTTGCTCTATATGCAGTATTATTTATTAATTTATAGACAGTGTTTATGTTGTAGGTTCAAAACGAGTTCCTTAATGTAAATGCTATAATGCTATAATCTGAAAAATAAAGTTTTACTTAACTGATGTGAAGTCTGTTAAGAATATTTTTTAAAATAGGGTTTAGATATATCTTTTTTAATGCAATTTCTGTAAAGAGGCTGGGGATTTAGATTTTTTAGAATGCATTCAAATTCATCCTGCCTGAATGGACAATCAGTTTAGTTGGTTTGACACTGAAAATTTTTATTTATTTATTTATTTTTCACTGGAATTATTTACTAAATTTCAACAAGGAGGCCGGCAGTATGGTGAGAATCACACTGAGATTCCTCCAAGTGCATTCAAAACCAATCAGCCTCTCTTGCTCAGGGCAATTCAGGATGACAACACCATGGTTTCCTAGATCATGGACTAAAATAGCAAGCGCACTGTAGTTTGTCTTTTTCCACAGCAATGTGTTGGATGGGCTGCAGAGTAGCACAGGGCAAACAAGGGACTGCCAGCTTTTCTGTTCATCCTCTACACCACACATTTTGCAACCCTGGGTCCTGCCACCAAAAACTCCTGTATCAAGAGATGCATTAATGAGGGAAATAGAGAGAAGTGGATGAGTCTAGAGGAGAGCTTCATCAGGTGGAGCCAGAACCATCTGCAGGTAAACATCAGTAAGACAAAGGAAGGTATTGGATTTCCAAAAGAGTGACAAGTCACTAACACCTGTTACCATCTTAGGTAATAAGGTAAAGATGGTGCAGTCCTATAAGTACCTGGTGGTGCAAACTGGACTGGACCGACAACATGGAGGCACTGTACAAAATAGAGCATAACACACTGCTTATCATAAGGAAGTCCAGATGTTTAATGCATGCAATAACAAACTACTGACCAAGTTCTATCAGTCAGTGCTAGCCGGCACACTCCTCTTTGCAGTGGTGTGTTGCGGAGGAAGAATCAAGGTGGAGGATGCAGCCCAGATTAACAAGCTGGTGGTAAAGGCTGACTCTGTGATAGGGCTGGGCCTGGACAGCCTGGAGGCAGAGAGGATGATGAGGACTAAACTGAACTCCATCTTAGACAACACCTCCTGTGCCCTCTGTGGTGAGCTGCTGCAGCTACAGAGCATCTTCAGCTTCTGCCTCAGCACTCCATGTTGTGCCTATAGCCATGAGACTGTGCACTGCCACATGTCCAAACGGCTCCCATCTCAGCCAACTGCACTAACTCAACCAGCCACCATGGACGGCTTGTTACATTCCCAGGCTCTGGACTAATCTACATATTTAGTCATTTGCTGTACTGTTTTCCTCTGGACATACAGTAGTTCTGCATATTTCTGCAAATTCTCTGCATTAGTCAGCACATAGACACCTTTACTGTACCTGTGTTATCTCCTCCCATTCTGATAGTATAATTATACTGTGAGGAGCTTATAACGCACATGCATTTTCATATATTTTCTGTACATATGCTCTGTCCTGGAGCTTTTGTAAAGAGGACAGTTAATAATGTGCATATCCATATGGCACATTCTATACATAAGCTATCAGCATCTGTAAAATTAGCAGATTGAAGTTTTACAACACTACAATGTTTTTTTGTAAATATGTATGGCTCTCTCTTTCTGTACACTTGAATACAATGCACATTTGCAGCCAAAGCTCATTGTTAATTATAGGATATACAAAAAGCAAAGCTCTCTGGTTGGTTTTCTAAGTCCCCAGAAAATGCATAAATTCACTATTTGTCATCTGGATTTGTCTCTTTCGGGAGCTGTACGCAGCAAATTGGTGATGTTTAACAAATATTATAAATATAATATTTGTAAGTATTTTTCAGCACAGTGCTCAGAACACACAGGGGTGGGCAGGGGGTGGAGTAGCTGTTTTTACAATGCTTATTCACAATAGAGAATGTGCTAATACTGACAGTGTGTTAACACAATTGTTTAAAACACTACTATCTCTAATGCTTCATATCACAATGTGGTTATCCACGGGTTAGAACTTATAGCCAAGGACTGAAGGTTTTTTTCTTACAATATAATAGCAACATGATATTGGAGATCATCACTCATCTAAATCATTAAACTCCACAGCACAAAAAATACTTTATCAAGATGTAGCCACCATAGTCACATTTGTCTGTCATGTTTCTGCATAATAAAGATTCAGTAGAAATTTTCAAAACACATTGTGCATTGCTGTCTTACACAGCTCAATGCAAGTGCTCAGTCCCCATGACAACAGCCATGTGAAAATGATTTCTTCTCCCTCTAATCTTTCACTGCATTAGACTCAGCCACTGACCTTGTAATCTCATTGCTGGCCTAAGTCACTGACTATGCCTGCTAATCTCCACAGTAGATTGAATAAATTTCTGGTCAAAGATCATTAATATAAGAGAATACACAATACAGTGGGGAAGACGTGAAAACTTGCTAATTAAGTTTTTACACATCTCACATTCCTGTTATATTTTGCATATATCAGTGATAGTCAATATATATATCATTATATAACTGTCATAAGATATGATTGCTAATAACATCTGTATGTAACAAGTGTGAGTAAATGCAGTTAGCATTTATAACCTTATCCATGCACTAGCAATCCATACTCTCCTGTACTCTTCCTACAAATACAGTCTGCATAATGTGTTTAAATCAGCACCATCTTACATTTATGGACCTCCATCATTGTTTTAATCCTATATCATTACACCTGCACACGCCGTAGCTAAAGCAGGTATATTCTTTTCAGTTCTGTGTGTGTGTGTGTGTGTGTATGTGGCCAGCATAAGTCAAACACTTTTAATCCAATTTGTACCAAACTTGTTGGAAGTATTAAGAGTCAGGGAAGGAATAACTGCTTCAGTTTTGACATGAAATGACAAAAGATCACAGGGTAAGGTCAAAGTTTCGGCCCCATGCTCCTACATAGGGAATATTTATAATGACAACATCAGTAAATTGGTAAGAGATACACATATAGTTACTATTAAACACTAATGTAAAGCCATATTTGACCTTTCTATTGGTAACATGACTTTTCACCTTCAGTGACTGTGAAAAGTTGAACTGATGAACAAAGTTTGTATGAATTCTTGGTCTTATAGCATTTCACGGTCAAACATGTATGGTGTGGGTGTTGCACTCTCTGATTGCCCCTTCTGGTTGCTTTTTGTTTATATTATTATTTTTTTCATTCTTTTGTATTTGCTATTTTCTATTCTACTGTGTGCTCATATTCTGTCTTGTCCCCTGCTGAATCCTATTACCATTTGCTACAGTGACCTAATTTCCCCATGGTGATCGGTGATGTTTCATCTTATCTTATTAGAAATGAAAATACTTCTTCAGATGAGGCCAATGCAAAATTTCAGCTAAATTGCACATGTTCACTAAGAGACACTAAAAGAGTGTGACTGGTTAAAATGCCACATTTTAGCCAAAAAAAGAGGCCCATAAAGAATATCTTTTATGAAAAAACATACAAACCCATACCCACATCTTCACCTCATGTGGACACACACATACACACACTGTAGACTGTAGATAGTTATTACAATATCTCTGAAACTTGAGATAACAGAAATCCATTTTAAATTCAATGGAAGAGTACAAGCTTTTAATCATTGTCAGCTGGCAATGGTTGTGGTTGTACAGTCACTTAACGCGTGCAGATAATGATCATGTTGAATGCACATGGCAGTAACACTGCACCATGAAAATGACTACAGCGCACTTATCCCAATATACAATTCTTAGGAAGAGAATTTAAATGAGATAAAAATAATGACCAAAACAATAATTGTTTCTGATTTAGTTCAGCTGTTTCATGATGCAGAATAAATAACATGATGATGTATAACAAATAACAAATGTTATTAATGAGTTATTTACACTTGTGATGAAACCTTTTGATTTTTATGGTGAGTATTTAGTTTTAATCTGCAATAAATGAGAGAAGACATTGTCAATAGTGCTCTCCTATAACATAGTGCCTTGGTGACTATTAGATTTTGCTAAACCAGAGAATTATCACAATGTTTTTTATGCATTGACTGCAAACCTTGAAATAAAACACATGAGCACAGCATGTATTTAACACAACAACAGCTCTAATGAAAGTGGACTTATGTAATTCAGCATTTGATAATGATGTAGTATATTGGTGCTAAATTTACCAGCAATTAGTAGCCCGCATATGGTAATAAGATTTGATGTAACTAATATGTTTGTTCAGCTGATTTTTTTTCTATGTTTTAAAAAAAGTGAGCACATCTTCAGTTCTCACAGTATTTTATGCCAAACCATCACATGATGTGAGAGGTTTTCATTGCGATGTGCACATCACAAGTTACACAATTTTTGATGCTGTGTGCATCAACTGATGGCACTGCAATCTTCCCAGAGCATTTATTCTATTACTGAGTTGTCCATATCAAAACTGTGCAGTCGTTTGAAATTAATCAACGCCCTTTCAGGAATCATAGCTTAGTATTTAAACTGGCCTTGGTATAAATCATGTGCATTTTATCAGTTTTATGTGACAACTGAGGCTATTCCATATAATCAATAACCTGTAAACATCAATCTTTACTAGTTCTCACATGTTAAATAATACAGTGAACATCTAAATATTTCTGTCAAAATGATTTGTCTCTCCATGTAAATGACAATATTATTGATTCTCTTTCATAAAAGTTATGACAAGTCATTGTGTATGGATCTTATAAAATACCTCTGATCACATGGGAGTAACCTGAGCTAAAGGATTGCCCAAGTGTCTTTGAGATGATTTTAATATTATTTTTAATTCACTTGACAGTTTTTGGAAAGCCCAACTAAATGTTAGTTACAGCACATGCCCTTTTTGTGGAATCAGTTGACAGAGTTCAACACACACTCTCTGTAGTTTGCATGAGCATCAAAAAGGAATGAATGGCCTGCAGCAAGAAGCCTCAGCAATGAACTGGATATGGAACTAGTTATTCTCAAAATGATTATGGAATGCTTTCTAGGTGTGTGCTCTTCCATTAAAAAGCCCACACATGCAGACACAAGCGTAATGCATTAGCATAAGGAAGAAGGGGACATGGCAGGTACAGTATCTGCTTACCTGCAGAAGTATGGCAAAAGGGTAATAGAAAAAAATTATGAAAGAGTGGGAGGTTAGAGAGAAAAAGAGTGAAAAAGACAAACAGGGACAGATAGCTACTACAGTACAGTAGTGACAGAGAGCGACATAATTCTCTATGTTGATCATTACCTGCAGCCTGAAGGAATTTGATAATAAAATAGAACCTTGTTAATCCCCTGAGAGCTCTGTAATTGTAATGTTGAGGTACATCTCCTCTCTGTTAATAATTGTAATTTCAGAGCATGCTCTGCCTACACATACACTTATTCATGATTACCTGAGGGAGAAGATAGTGCCGTGATGTCTATTAAAAGTGCACGGAATTAAATGGATATATGGTATGCCTGAAAAATTAAGGTTAGCAAATGTAACAATTTGGCACAAAAAATATATATCATGTATTATGTCTGTTTTTTTTTAAATCTATTTTTTATTTTATTTATTTATTTATTTTTTACCGCACATTAGGTGATCAGAAATGACTTGCCTGGGTTTTACGATCATTGTTACCTACAGTATAGAATGCTTTGTGTTTTCATATAGTATTTACACTGTACAATCCTCACAGCATAATGTTTTATCATTTCAAAGCCTCTGTTATTTTAGATTGAACTGCATTGGAAAGTTCATGCAGTGATTATCTAACTTGTGTTCTTGCAGAGCTGTTTGTGTTATAGCTGAACATAAGCCCTCAGCACTTTGGCATAGGGTTTATGTTTGCAGCCACATGTCTATGTTAAGCAGGCAAATGTGTCAAAATTTACAAGGTCTTCGAGCACAAAATTGGCAGTGAGAGGAAGTTTGCACTTCTTCAATGTTGAGGACTGTCTGCATCAGCTGCAGTGTGTTAAGGCGTTAGAAGAGAAGTGGCAATAAGTTACTTAGGGCCATTCAATCATAAAGATTGTTCAAACATCCAGTGAAAAGAAAGTGCTGTAGGAGCGATGCTAAGTCCACAATAAGGAGAATTTAAATTAGAGTATTTATAGTTGAGGGATATACTTAAGTTAAAATATTAAGGTTTCATATATTTCTTCTTCATATTGAGCTACAGACCCTTTGATACAATAAACTGTCAATTATCTCAAAGTTTAAAAACCTCGTCCTCGTCTAGCTGGCAGTCTTATTTTTATCTACATCTATTTTTTTGACTGGTATAAATTTAATAAGGGACATCAAAAAGTAGTAAAGACATTTACCTAGATTCATTTCATCAGTGTACCTCATGAAAACCGCAAGTGTCCCTAATATTTCCTACATTCAGAATATGCTGGCTCTGAAAAAACGAGACAAAGCGAGCACATGAAGAGGAGGAAGAAAAAAAAAAGCAAATAAACTCCTAATGATAACATGTAAGAGATAGCCATATGCATAAATCTGCTCTCTGAGATGGTGGGTGCGTTGGAAGGAAGTGGAGGTCAGGGCCTGGCAGAGACCCCTGTTGGGTGCAGGTGGCGAATAACTTCTGTCAGCCAAGTAATTAAGTGTCCATCACATCCTTGCAGGAGGGCTGTGCAACCCAGAAGCCACTTCCAATCTCCATCTGTGAGAAGGATGGGAGCTACAATATGGCCATGCATATGATCAGCCACTATACCACCACTTTTGAATATATTATGTAATGGAGAATATATGTAGCAATTTGTTTGTGTAAGAATATATTTACCATAAGTACAAATCTACTCTTTTATGTTTTATGTAATCTATTAAAGTAATTAACATATTTGAAACCTATTTTGAATAGTACAGCCATGTAAAAATGATAAAGTTAAACTCTTATGAATAAATATACTGTAACACAACTGATTATATCTCTGCTTGTCTTGTACTGTATTAAGTAAGTTACACCTCAGCAAATCACTCCATTGAGTGGGCAAATAAAGTCTAGAGTCTGATTTCCCTGTGGCATTCTCCTGACTATTGGTAACATCAGCACTAGCTACTCCTGTTTTTCCATTTGTAATTAGTTAAATTATAATGAGCGATGCACTGATGCTTGATACATGTGCTTCATCATTTTCCGAACTACCACCATGTCTGTAAATAATGTCTAGTATGCCAAATAATGTCTAGTAGACTGTAATGATCCCAACTTATTTTCAAGTCAACGTTATTTATTATAGCCTGTGTAGCCCTTATCACAAACATATCTCAAAAGACTTTACAGAGAATGAGCTTACATACCTAAAACGATGCGATACACTATGCAACAAAATAAAACACAAGGAAATATAATAAAAGGACAGGACAAAAATGTTGGGAACATATAAAAGGCTTACCTGACCTGCCTAGCCAAACTTAGCCTCACCTACTCAGCATCACCCCGGTGGAGACGAGAAAACAAATGGACAAATATAATGGACAGTAACCAAAGAAATGTAAATGGACCATTACATCACTACTGTACTGTGGTATAATTTTTTCTGCCCGGGGCAGAATTATTGCAGCTACTTTTTCACAAAACAGCTTCTGTCAGAATAATATTTCTATAGAACATCATACAGGCTGAAAATACAGGGGTTGGTACTGGCAGTTCACATATCTGAACTGAGGCATTATGCTAAAGGAAATTATAAGCTATTATGTGACAATCAGAGACATGGATTTAATGGAGCATCTGACCTATAGTCACACCATAGGCTACACTGATAAAAGACTATACTTTCTGTGTGTTGATTCTGTATCACATGAAGTTGGAAATGTTGAATGTGAACTGCAAAAAGCAATTTTCAAAATAGATGTTCAAAATTTAAATTTGCTCGACTTGTAAATTAGGTACGCACAATACATGATTTAATCAGGTGGCAAATACAATGTGATAATATATAACTAGCCGCTAGGGAAGATGCTATTGGACATCTTTGTCCAAGGGGACAGTGCAAAACATTACTTCATAGATGACACACCTCATTGCAAAGATCATTTAAGTTTCATTAGTAACTCAATGATCATTATTTTCAGGGGATTCCTGGTGGGTGAGTTGCCTACGGTGTATACCATGTTACTGCAACGGCCTGCCATCCTCCTCTATCTCATGGTCTCTCTCTCTCTCTCTCTCTCTCTTTCAAAAAAAAAAAGAATTTTAATAAAAGGTTTTAATGGTAATATGTAATTTATTGCTACCTGGAGGTAATGTAATATAATTCAAGCATCAGCTGTAACTGATATAGATGCAGAGTGTAAAATTTGCATCCCATTTTGTGAATGCCTTATTTCTCTAAGAGAGGCACTATCCAGTCAGAATATACTCTAGATGCTTGTCTAGGCTTAAACTATTACTTAATGTTTTGTATAAATAATATTCCACTTTCATCATGATTGCTCTTTAGCAGGCCCAGAAGTGATAAACTTGTGTGACACCCAATTGCAATGTAGTGCAACATCTTTTTGACGGGGTAGGTGTTGATACGTGTGGTTACTCTCATTCTTAATGTAGGAACATGTGTGAAACTAATTTGTTGTTTTTGAAGATGGCAGCAATTAATCTTTCAAATGACCTGGCTAGATGAAATGAGAAGAAAGAGAGGATGCTGGGAAAATAAATGCCAGCATTAGGGAAGAAATTACAAGATGACCTTACTGAACAATGATTTATGGATTCCCTAGTCAAGCAATTACAGCAGGTGATACCTTTGAAATTTCAAACCATGGAAATTAAATTTGCTCCTCTGCAAACTGTGCACTTGTCAAGGACATTTAAACTGTTACCTACATTAGGTGACTCCTCTGCAATCATCCCTCTTCCTTTGGCATATCATTCAGCTTTCACAGAGTGATAGAGCATAAAGGGGGGGTGGAAAAAATAACAAACACACCTAACAATACATGGATATCAAGTGCCTAAAAAGTAATAGGGACCAAAGCCATACATTTAAGAGAGAATGGTGATTCGAATTAACCAATATGACAAAATTACAACATTAGGATAATTTTGCCCCCACTCCCCCACCGTTTTTGCAGAAGACATCTGTGGTGTCCATGATGCCTTATTATGAAGCCCTATACGGTTGGGTGAGGAGTTTTGCAGCTGTCATATCAGGGCTGTTTTAGTAAAGGGGCAATAAGTTCAATGAATTTCTCACCAATCACATTTGCTATTCGGTGTACCATGCCCGGAACAGTATTGGGATTTATAATAAAGTGTCCGTGCTTCCTCTCCTAATTGGTAGAGATAATACAAATATATGTAATGCACTATACACATCAGGACTGTAAGGGAAATATGCCAACCGCAATTAAATCAAAGAAAAAGCAGGCACTTAGCTTGCTACAATACAGAACCACAAATGTGCAGAATGCACTGTAAAGTACAAACGATTAAATGTGCTAAACTCGTCTTTTGATATGATTTTCAGAGACTGGGTCAAGGTAGTGTTTGATGTGTACAAAACCAGTGAATTAATGAAGAAACCAAGTGCAGGTACTCTTGCTAGCTTTGTTCGGGTCATTTTGCTTTGCTAAGTTCAGTTGTGGCTTATCATTAGCTCGCTAACTTGCCTAGCTCCCTGCTTTCTAATTTTTCTCCACTTTTCAGCCACAGTTCAGCCAGAAAACATATTTTAAGGTCATATTAAAGCAAATAAATAACTAATCCAGTTTACTACACAGTTGTTACCGGCTCTTTGCACTCCACAAGTGTTGAATGATGTTTAGATTTTGTGACTGGAGGCCATGATAGGCGTTTGACTTGATCTTTTGCTCCCATACACCCTTTGTGTGCATGTGGGCAAACCATCTCGGCACCATATTGGTTTGATGTCATACAGTCATGCAATCAGTGAACCTAATGACTCTCACACCATGTCTGCTGACACCTTCACAGGTCCACCACCTTGTTTGACAGGTGTTGTCGGGAACATTTACTGTAGGTTGAGGGCATTCTTAAAGACAGTCTTTGGCTTTTTCCAAACACGAACCCATCTGGATGAGGGCAAAAAGGTGAAAGATTCACCGGGATTCAGAATTATCAAACATATTTTGTCAATGCACAGGGGTACGTGTACTGTACTACTTGCACCAGGTTAAACCTCTTGGTCTGTTAGCCTCTGACACAAGCTGCTTTTGAATGGCAGCCCTGCCATTAATGCCAACTATGTAAAGTTCACTGTAAACACTTTTTGTTGAGACTGTGTCACAGAGGTCTTGATTCATTTCTGTGATATTTTTTAGGCGGTGATTTTGTATTTAGCAACTGACCCTATAGGCATCTGTCTGTCTGTCTGTCTTTGTTGGTGTACTGCTCCTCTTTGCTGAAGCTGCGTGTTCATGTGTGGCACATTACGCCATGGTTTTCAACACTGTTCTCTTTGCTACACTCCATAATTTTGCAGTTTTTGTGACCAGTTGTCAGAACAATTTGGGCACTGGATATCTGGCCTCTTTAAAACTCTGATGCCTAATGTTGCTTTAAAAACCTATAAAGCAGAAACAGACCGCTAATTGCCCTTCATCTTGATATGACTCATTTGAATAGCTATCCCTCTAATTTTGATTTAATTACTTCAAAGTTTACATGATCATGTGGTGTTTTCATACAGTATTTCTGTTATTTTATTTCCCCTGTATGGCTTGTTTTGCTAAGGCACTTGGACTATAAGTGCAGAATTGATTGTGCTATCATTGTATCCTCCCTTTTCCATTTCACTTATTTTGATAAAGGAGAAAGATCACAACAACCTTGCTACTTTGAATCTCATTTGGAATAAACAAATCACTCAAGCTAATCTCAAGGATTACATTCCCTCATTGTCTCTCTTAGGGGGGTTGATAAGAGAATATTTTTATTGTACTGTTTTGTATAAATGCTTACCACTGAGGAGATCATAAATCCTTACATCTGTGCCTACCATCATGACTCTCCCCTGCGACTTTTGTAGTAATGGCTCTTTCCAGAATGAAACTGCGAAACATGAAACATGAGGATGAAGGCAGAGCTGAACACTGCTCAGGTGCATTTGGAACACATATCCCAGCCCCACCATATGCCACTGAAACATGGAATTACAAGGCAGATGAACATGGACTTTCATTAGTAATGAAGACACTAATGCTGAGCTCAAAGGGTTTGAATTAATTTGGTACATTTGTATTGTAGGGACTCTGAATGATGTGCTTTTTAAATATTTTCCTGCATTCTATCATAAGTATACATAAAATTTTATTATCTACTTTTATTTTTTTAAATATTCTGCCTAGCAAACATATCTATTTACCAGCTAATATCCAAGACAGCTGGCGGAATGAAGTGTGATTAAACAAAGTAGCTATTTCATTGGGGACGCTCATTTGATTTCAATTTACTCTCTCAAACATGGTCTTCTACTTAACCACCAACAAACATACAATAAAATTGCTATTCCGGAAGCCAGTGTTTGAAATAATAAGCGGGTGGGGTGTTTATACCAAATGTGGTGTTGCATGGAAAAAAACCCACATCATCTAGTAACTTCTCCAACTTTTAATGCTTGATTGGCACCAAAAAGTTTTCTCGAATGAAGCACGACTCGTAGGTGCTGTCCCACTTTAATCCACAGCATAAATTCCCAATATTTAGATATGTGTTAACTGTCTGTACCTGTGTCGCTTTCGGAATCATTTGTACCAGTAAATGTCATTTCACCTTTGTATTTTTCTCATATTCATATTCATAAATTTGCTCATATGACTTATTTTACTCTTGCCATTTTAATTCGTAATTGCAAAGAACTGAAATAGAACTGTTGATACAACCCACATTAATAATATTTTACTGTATGTGGTCTGGAGAGAGTTTCACCAGGAAATTAAATTCTATAATCAGTATTGAAAGGTCTATTAGCTTGCTCCCCACCAATGACAATTTTATGTGAGCTACTTATTTCCAGATTTCTTTCTTTATTTTATTAGACTGCGAACCCAAAGGTGCTAAAATGCAGGAAAAAATAGTAAGGAAGGTCTAATAACCTAATAGGCAATGGACCATAAGTAATAACCCGTTTTAACAAAGCTGTTTCATAGAATTCTGCTTCGTCTGCCTTCTCTTAGTATTCACTTCTGATAAAGAGGAAAAAGACATTGTTCAAGGTGTGCAATATACACCTACTCTTTTCAGAATGGACTACCAAATGACAATAGAGGAAATACTGTTATTTGGGCAAAACAAAACCACAGCAAGAAAACAATCAGCAGCTGAAGTAGAGAGGAAGAGCCAGCAAATTGTAAATGGCACTCTGTCAAAATCCATCCCTCCTACACTTCTCCCATTCATTGGACATTTGATGAGTAGCTTTGTCTGTTCCCTTCTCAATGTCAAAAAATCAGCAGGCACTCTGCCTCTCTGATGGGGTTAAGACCTCTGCTGCTGTGGGAGGGTGACCATATTGGGTGTGGAGGACACTCGCTTCCATCACGCACACACACACGTGCGCGCGCACAAACACACATTTAGAGCACGAATGGATGACCATGAAACTGTGACTGGAACATTATAAAAATAAAATATATGAAAAGCTAATAGTTATCTTGACATGTATGCAAGATAACTATTAGCTTCCTCTGGGAGGTTGTTTTAACCTTAGGTGAGTTTACAGTTAATTAGCCAGCTAGCAGTCAAATATGTGGTGTCATTGCTGTTTATGTCTACAGCTGTTATTTTTATTTTATATTTGAATGCTGTGACACATTAACAGACTCACAGAGGACTGGATGTGAAAGAAGAGACATGTATGGGGCACGAGCAGAAACAGTGCCAGCGGCCTCATCATTCCATTTCCTTTAGCCCATCTATAAATGGCATGCATTTTAATCCTTTTAATTATGGATCCTCGCTACAATTACCTCAAATTAAATTACTTTGCAAACCTCAGAAGGATACATAGCTAACTAAGAAGAAGAGGATCATTCTGCCAGGGATTTAACCTCAGTTTCACTGTGACACATTCTGTTATCACCCCCACCTCCTAAATCCAACCCCATATGGCACTGAAATATTGAGATTGCCTAAAAGCCCATACTGTACCCATTCTAGAACCCAATCAGCCCTCAAACCCCTCCAAATCCCATCTTCCCCAGTCCTACTCTATTCAAGGGGCTGTAGAGATTACAGAGAAGAACCCTGCCTGGCAGGCATGCCACACTTAAATAATCTCTGGGTGAAATCCCAGTGTTAATGTGGGGTTTCTGGATCATGGCACTGCAGTGAGTTGTGGCGCTCTGTGGCACAGTGGTCGCAGATGATGGGCATGCACCAGGAGGCATGGAATATGCAGAGGGAGGGGTAGAGCACTGGGATGAAAGGAAGGAGAGGAAGAAAAATAATGGGTAAGAGAGGAAACGTGTATAACAGGAAGAGAGTAAAGAAAGGTAATATAAAAATGTGGCATGGGGCAATGGAATAGAGGATGAGAAGAAAATGGAGAATAGGAAGGGAGTAAAAAAATGAAATATACTTTAAGAAAGTGGCATTGAGCAATGGAGCAGAGGCGATTGGAGAGACATAGAAGGAAAAAAAGAGAATGAAGAAGATATGAATGTAGAGGAGAGATAGTCCCCCGAGTGGGCCACAAAAAGCCTGCCAAAACCCAAATGACATTACTCTGCATGTTATATACTTCATGGCCTTGGGTGGCTGTCCCATGTGCCAAGAGATGCATAAAATCTCGACTGCTATTCTCACCCCTCACCACAGCTGACCCATGAACACACTCATCTCACACTTGGAATGAACATCAAACCATGTATGCTGAACATGGAAAATGAAGTAATTACTTGATGTTTCTATTGCATAGCAATCATTGCTTTAGTCCGCAGGATAAGCAAGAAACTGAGAAGATAACAGATGCCAGGGAGGACGGCAGCATAATGACAGGATTAGTATAGGTCTTTAAGACTTCATCTTTCACACTTACACATGGAGGGGGAAGGGGAAAGGGAAAGAGAGAGATATATCACCCGTGTACACTGCCTTCTTTTTTTTGGACACTGTTTACATAAGCAGAAGTCCTAGATTGCATATTTCACCTCCAGTTTAACTGGTGTCACAATCTTGCAACCCGACTGCAACGCAGCGTTTTCTTCCATGTTGTGCCTCGGCGGTCTCTCATCATGACACCACGACCATAAGTCAGAGTCCAATTCAAAAGAAGAAGATTTACTGGTAATTTGTCTCATTACATACATACATATTATGGGTTACAGTTAAACTGAAATTAAGATTGTCTACCTACAATATAGAGGATACCCTCTCTTACTGCACCTTAAGTGGATTGAAAATTATTGGGTGACACATTTACACCTATGTCAATCAGAGCCGAAGCCTATAATTAGCCAGGACTGTTGCAGGGTTCAGAACACGTGGCTAAAATGCCGTTTAAACTGAGCTCAAGTCATGGATGGTAGTGGGATTTTAGGTCACTGTCAAAGGGGCAATGGAGAGAGAGAGTGAGAGATAAAAAGACAGAGATGTTCAAATAAAGAAAGACGGACTTCTTTTTTTTTTTTTTTTTTTTAACAAGGATGCGCTGCCAAAAGTAATTATAAGTGCATGTCTGTGCATGGCCCTGAATCCAATACATTAATATAATAATCAAAAGAATAACACACAAAAGCCCTAAAGCTCTGTGCTTTGCTGCTTCCAACTGCTCCTCTTTCTCGGTGGTAACCTTGTCATTACTTGATCACCTGGCCTTGATTCTTCTCCCTCTTGGCTCCCCAGGGGAACAAACTTCCCACTCAAGCCAAGACAGCTGAGTCACTCATCGTAAGCTTAAAACTTGTCTCTTCAAAAGACACTTCACTTCACCTTCCCCCTCCTCGGATGACGTACGCCTCTCCCATTTCTGCCTTGCCTACCTGCTGCAATATAAGCTCTTTCTTCTCCAAGTTCTTCACCATCATACATAATCACTGTAGGTGCACAAGAATATTTTCATCACACCAGTTGTCAAGTCATTATGGCTCTGACCCGCTACTTTCTGTTGCTCAAAATGCTAGTGATTTAGGAATTTAAGCTCATTCTACTGTTGCACTCATTCTAAATTGCTCTGGAAATGTGGAAATGTCTGCTAAATCCCTAAAATAAAAATAAAAATAAATAAAAAGTAAAAACAGCAAATAGTCATTTCCTTTCAGCAAATGACTGCAAAGTATGGATTTAGCCTTAAATAGAGGTTAACTATTGTTAAGAATGGGTCAGAGGTAGATTGGCTTGAGAATGTATGTTAGACAGAATAAAAAGGTGTCAGGGCAGAAATTCCAGACCAGTTGAAAGCACATTAAAAGCAGCAGTAATTAAGTGTAAATGGTATAACATGAGGTTGTGTCAGGGCCTTTGACACTTCTAATTGCATTTATTTAAAGACTTGGCCTCTAGGTCCCAGGAAAATTCATTAGAAAGTGAAGCACCCTGAGTATCCAACAATGAATGTCAAGAGTTTGTAGAGAACACAAGGCTTTGTGTGTGCGTGTGTGTGTGCATGTGTGGTGCAGGCCTGGCGTGGACTGTTATAACGTGGGGAGGTGGGGGATGGTGGGAACATTCTGTACCAGTTAATTAGCAAAAGAGTCCTGTCTAAATCCTCCCCTTCATCTGATGCCACCACAACAAGGCCTGCTAGATTAACCTGTGCGTATGATCGTCTCAGCCAACGAGGCCATCAACACACAATCGTGCAGCCCGAATTCCAGTGGAGCAGGACAACATATGAAGCATAAAGCATAAAGCATAAAGGAGGATTATTAACCTATGACAACAGCAGGGGCGCTTGATATGCTGCATCTGCATAATCCTAGTGGCGTTATAGGTATGTTGACACTTATTTGACACGGGATTGCAATGATATAGCAGAGATC
>OMLF01030739.1:23168-33774 GCA_900302615.1 Holocentrus rufus
TAACACTTAAAGAAGGAAATGTTAAGTAGGATTATGAACTGACAGCAGATCAAGCCTGTCTATGCAGAGTTTATGAAGGAGTCTTAAAGAAGGGAACACATCACAGCAAATTTGTTCAGTTTAGAAATTAATTTAAGGGTTTGATAAGTGTAAAAGACCTACGAAGTCGTGGAGCGAGCCACCTAACATGCACACTCATGAAGGAAGCTGGTCTTCTGGCTCAGCGGAACAATGCTGGTTACATCATTTTAAAAATTAAATTTTCACACAATGATTTGCCTAATTCTTTCTTTGTGAAAAACAAATGATGTTTTTTTTTTCCCCTCTTCTTCTAATCTTTCAAATAAACCAGAACTCTTTTCTCGCTTAGTACAAAGATCTCTCGGGATTTAAAGAAAACACAAGATGTAAGATATATGCCTGAGCTGTATTCATTGCTTTTGTCTTTCATCTATTTGGGCCTGAGGCTGTCTTCACAATTCTTCATATAAAGGTCTATGCACCCAAACACTGCTGCCATTTCAGCCTTTAACTCACTCCCAAGACACTGGCTACGGTTTGTTTTAACCATGTTGTTTGCCTGCTCTCATATTTTAACATATCTTTTAACATATCTTTTCATTTTCAAAATGATGGCAATGTGAGAAAACAGTTAAGTTTGTTTCAAGCCTTGGATTTATTATTTTATTTATTTTTTGAACTGGTAGACCAAAAAATTAGAAAATAAAACTGTTGGCAGAGTGACTTAGCACAGAAGACAAATATGTTTTATACGTTGTGTATCGAGAAGATTTGTATTTTTTTCTGATGTTTCATAGGTTATTTCTACAGACTTTGAAATTAATTCACATTATTCCCTGACAGTTACTGAACTCCGCGGTGAGGCTTATCTTCCATGATGGATATGTATGATGGGGTCAGTGACCTATAATGATCACTTGCTCATTATCTCCTGCTATATTCATATTTTCAAAAGAGCATACATTTTCCTCTGAGGCCTATATAACATATATATAGATACATCCACTCTGAACACTATTAGAAAATCCCCTGAAAGAAAGTATGTAAGTATGTAAGAAAGTAAAGGTATTTTTCACTTATTTGCCTTTGATTCTGAGTGATTCTTATTTTCTAGGGCAATTTCCAAAATTTCAGTGTCGGGTGAAATCCATCCCAAACTGTGACAGCTATTTTCAATTAACTTCTTCCTCCAAGACAAGGCAGCATGCCAAATTATCTTAATATGATAATGATCATAATACCCTCCATTTAAAATGAGGTATATGGCCGCTTTAGCTGTGAGGGAGATAATGTATCTCGGCTGTATGCACTTTTAACAATAAATCCGAAATATAATGCAGTTACTAACATAGTAAAATGTAAAATGCAGTCCCAGGACTTGTTTATCGTCAGGAGGAACAACTGTAAGAGGAAAGGTCACTCTACTAGTTATATCTTCCACTTCTTTCCAAACCTCCTTAAAACAATACATTTCAAATAATATGATTTCATTGCTTCCTGCTGCTGCTAATCCTCCTACCCTGAAGGTAGCCCCAGCATGGAATTTGTCATTCATCGTACACTGAACTTATGATAGAAATTTAATTTCTTTTATTATATTCCTAGCCCTCCCTTGTACCTCTTTTGCTCAAAGAAACTCTCTTTAAAAGCATACATCATGCTAGGAAACGACTCCACTTTTTTCAATAAAAGATAAAGACGATCTTATTACCTTCCCATTAAGAACATAACATTTTGCTAAATGGACTCCTATTTAAAACACTGCTTCGAGCTCTGAGCCAGATTCAATGAATCTCAGCTGGGCTTTAATCAACTCTGGCTCCGCTGTTTCCACATAGCCTTTTCATGATTAAGAAGAATAAAAATTCATAGTATTTGATTATTCTGAGTTTTAATTCAAAGGAGAGCAAAAGTCCCCAAAGGGTAATCTTACATATATCTACATCGACTGTATGAAATATCAATATCATTTCCATTCCCTGGGCCAGAGGAAGAGACACAGGTATCAGATTTAAAGTCTCTCTTTCTCTCTTTGTCTCACTCTCTTTCTCTATCACGCACACACACACACACACACACATACACACACACACACACACACACACACACAGGATGCACAGAACCAATTGAATGCGTTAAGTACTACAGCACACTGAGTGGTGCAGAAAGAATGCCCTGCATGTATACACACACACATAGGGCAAAGGGGCTTCGAGTATCTTGAATAATTTACAAACCATTCCAAGATGCTGCATCAATTTAACACCATCTAGTCCCCATTTCACTAAACCAATAAACTGATTTGTGGACAGTATTTTTTATATTCCGGGCAGCGACACAGATTTCTGATGTACGCGCTGTGATTGGTGCCACCCTTTTTAAGCGGACAAGTTGACACATAGAGGTTACTTGGACCTGAATGCCTTACTACACTTAGCCTATCAGCCCCGATCATGAAGCCTGTGAATAACAGAGCTTTTGGCAGAAAAGGTTATGAATGTTGAAGACGTTGTGCAAATGGCAACAGTGCTACAGTACAAACAGCTGCATCAGCTGTTCTCTCCCAGCCCAGACAGCTCATGTACCCAAGGGAAAGGTCACAGCAGCCCATTTTTAAAGGCCTCAACTCCAAGTGAGCCATATCAGGTCCCATCATCACTGATCATGTGACACCCCAGGCAGTAACTGGCAGTTGTCAACATTAGTGAGTGCCTGTCATTTATTCTGTCAATTTCAAGCCCGTCCTATCTCCGTCCTCTTAGCCTGGACCAACAAAATGTCTCTATGCGATGTCTGGTGCTGTACTACTCAAAAGGCTTCAATTAAAGCACTGTGATCGCAACAATAAAAAGCACAGTAAGATAAATGAATTAGACGTGATAAGGGACACATCTGAAGTAGTAACTGAATGTGTCAGTATCCTAAAAGCCTCTCGTATAATTTAGAACCTTGCGCTTAAACTGATTTGCAGATAAAATGTAAGTACGGTCATGAGGCGGTACGCTCAAGAATGTTTTTATACCGAAATTGTCGTAAAAAACAGTTTTATGATACAATATGTTATCTGCTTTGCACCATACTGTATTACATCTTCCAGTTTATGGTTTCTGTTGCTGTTTTTAAAGTGTAGCAATCTAAAAGCAAACATCTGCCATGTTTACGCACCACAAGTTGGGATGCTATCCAAGGCACATATGGCCCCCCTGATAGGGTGGGTTTACTCTTTGTCTCCTCTGTAAACCCATCTGCTGCTGCTGTTGTTACATCATGTCTTTCTGTGCTCTTAGACTTCATTTCCCCTCCAAGCAGCCATTTTGTCAAAGCAAAGATTCAGTATTTTAAGAGATAAAGATAGGGGTGTATTTAGCCAAATCCATTTTAGCACAAGTATGCTAAGTAGTTACACCACGACGTCCTGAAGGCACCGAGGTATTCATGAAAGACAGAGCTTCTAATTCTGGATGAACTTCGTATTCAACGGTGCAGACCTCTCCATGAAATCAGACAATAAACCAAATGGAGTGAATTCACAAATGACTAACCTGTTGAGGTAACAAAAATAATGGCAACGTCTACCCAAAACAAAATGAGTAAAAAAAAAAAAAAAAAAAAAAAGCAATTTCCCTGCAGAGATCAATAAAGTTCTCTGAATCTGAATCTGAAAACGACATACCGTGTTTAATATGAAAATTCTGGTTATATAGACTGCATGTGCAATAAGGGGTTTTGATATTGTGCAGGTTTTCACTGTAATATTTGACATCACATAGGGAGGGTACAAAGGACTGAATCTTCCTTTTTAAAACTGATATTTCTTCAGTGGGATATCACACTCTATTAAATACTGTGTTTTCCTATGCCAAGCTACCAAGCTTTTGTAGCTGGTCTAAACTCTGACCCGTGTATCATTTCCCATGCATTACACACATCAACCGCTGCAGCAAATAATAGCTGGCATCAAACAGGAGAGGAGATCATGTGCTTCCATTCATTATATGACATTTGCATATTGTGTGACACTGCATTACTTCCAAATTAGTTTCAAAGTTAAAATATGCAAATTAGTACCCACATCATGTCTGATGCCATCACAACCAGCAGTAGCCATTAGTGCTCCTGATGTTTTCAGCTACGAGATAATAGTACACAGCCACTGTACAACGGTTTGCTTTTCATTTTGTTTACTTCAGAAAAAAGTGCAAAGTCTAAACATTTAGCTTCAAAAACCAAAATGATGCCACCAAATTATTAATGTTAGCTTAGTCATTAGCTTAGTCACTTGTCAAGGGAGTGTTCAAGAAGGAGCCTAGCTGTTCATGAAAATGCTATGACTATTGTTTCTGAGACAAATCATCTCAGTGGAAATATGATGAGCTGAAACTTGGGGTTTTGCAAATAGTTACTTTATGAAATGTTAAAATGGGCCATAATACTTTAATTCACACAAAGTATTTTGAAAAAGGATGTTTGCAAACATAAATGTGAGGTACTGATACTCTATTTATACAGAAATTCCAGTTGAAATGGTGATCTATTGGCCATTAGTGTGTAGAACATGCAGTTTATTAAATTATTTTGTCTGCACAGAAACTCAAAGTATCGTCACAGGGAAAACCAGTAAAAACTAAAAAATTCTATTCTATTCTATTCTGTTCTGTTCTGTTCTATGCTGTCTTGACTGATATGTCAAGGACTCTGTAACTTCATGTCTTGGCCGTTGTGCCAGTCACTCACAATATTGGTAAAATTCAACATATATTAATGATGGCAGACACAGAACTGTCAGTGTGAGACAATAAGGATGATGATGATGATGATGATGATGATGATGATGCCTGAGTCAGCTTTGAAGCCCCAAGCAAGATCTGGACATTCACACAATGTTCTTATTCTGTTTGTTCGGTGTGTTTTGTTGCATTGTGTTAGTGTTTAATCTTTGCTCGGGAATGTTGCTTTCATTTATTGTTTCATATAATTTGGACATTGTGAAAGTCTTCGAGATTGTGATGAAAAATTATGCAAATGAACGTAACTTGCCTTTCTTATATGTGGGTGTGTGTCAGAGACTGAGTGACATACAGGACGAGGATGACAAGAGATAAATTGTTTCAAGTAGACATTTTACACTTGACTGCTGTTACACCTGCCTTATAGTTAAAATTGCATGTTTGCCTGCTGTGATGCATCTTATTTGGCTCATTATTTTGTTAAGCAGGGCTTTTCCTGGAAGGGTGTTCATTGTTTGGATGACAAGGTCTGTATAGCTCTGTTTGTTTTTTTTGTTTGTTTTTTAATGGCAGGCCTTTTTTTCATGGAAGTCATGTAAGCTCAGTCATTTGGTTTATACTGCTGGTCTGTTGTCTGTTTAAAAAGTAGACTGCATTGTGAAATCATACATTGAAATTAAATTACTTGTGATGTGCATATTTAATGTAAAACAGATGAACCCATTCTAAACTGGATTTTAGATATTTACACCTAAGTTTAATTGTGATGAGTGATTAATACTGCATTGTTTCAGATGCTTAAATGCTCGATTGTGACTGTATGATAGACAGACAGACAGACAGACAGATGGACAACCAGGACTGAATTCTGTGCACAGTTTGGTCTTCCTCTCTCATGATGTCGGGAATCTGAAGGAAAAAAAAAAGCCTTGTATGCTTGTATTTCCCCAGACTCACGATACCAAAACACTTCTTTTGTTTGTGAGGGCACAGGAACCGAATCTACACAAGCACATGGACACCGCTGTCAAACTCAGGGTTGCAGCATATTGCAGATAATTTTGGTCCGCAGCCACAGCCTCCATTCTCATGTTGAGCAGATCTCAAACCAAGCATGGCAATAGCACTGATAACTTCCTTCGTATTTTATTTTCCTTTTGTAGTTCAAACTTTATTTCATCAGCTCAACAGCTAGCCATATGTAAAATCAGTGCAACCATGTATATAATTAACATTGTGTTATATAATGATGCTGATAATGTGATACTTTATTGATCCCTGAAGGAGAAAATGTCTATTTGATTGCAGGGATGTCAGAGCACACTGTCAGCTACAGAACAGCCCAGAAGCTGGTAGGGATTCAGAGTTTTGCTCAGGGATACTTCAGAAGGGTTTGAATCCAGGCTCTCACACTGGAGAACAGCCTCCTACACTCATTATGCCATTTGTAATATTATATTCTTACCAAACATCTCTTGCTACAACTGTTTTGTTTCCATACAACACTAATTGTACTGCTTTATATACAGCTTTAGCTCTAGTGCTGATGTTTAACAATAAGACTAAATAGTTTTACAAACTATATAACAACCTGACTGTTTTCAAGTGAATTTTTTGCTTTTTGCTTTTACTTTGATTTCAGAAATCATAATAGAATAAATAAAAAGTTCACATTCCAAGACATTTTTATGACAAAAATGACGTCAGTAAAGTCAGTTGCAACAAACCTTGAGACGAGTTTGTACATCTTCACTATTGAGACGTAGCTGCGTATAATACAGTGTTATAATTCATTGAATGGCAAGGTCGGAGGAGTACAATCTATCTCAGCACATATTGACTGGCACCAACTTAGAGAGAATGACTTTTCATTCAATATATAACAATTATATATCTGAAGTTTTATGTAATTTCTTATTTAAGTTGGTAAATTTATACACAAAACTGTGTACTGAGATATTCATGTATATTATTGTTGATTTAATGCCTTAATGTTGTCTCAAACTAAAGCAGATAATATGCTTTTTTTAACTGAGATTTGTATAAACATCTTGAAAGATAAAATCTTCTTACTTTTTCTTTTCTTCTTCACTTTTTAGTTTGGATAATAAAGGCACGTGAATTTCACATTCAGTATCTGTCACATATGTGTGTTTGTTTTTCCATGCCGATTATAGCCACACTTTGTTTTTTGTTTTTTTTTTGGCTTTTTTAATCAGAATGTTCCAAAATGGAGACTCATCTCAATATGTTTACGTGATGATGAAACCGAAAAAAGAAAAAAAAAATCACGACAGAAGTTTACTTGTTTACCAAATCTTGTGAACATAATCTGAGGGACTTTGAACGTGCCTTAGACCATTAACTATCAAGGAGACTGGTCTAGCAAGCTGTTTTCCTGCTGAGCTTGTATATTCTGAATCTCTGAATCTAAATCGTCTTTTGCTGTGAGCTGTGTACAGTCAGTAACAACTACACGAGGATTAAGTATTTACTTCATTCGGTGTTTAAGCATTTACTGCTTATTTGCTTGATTAAGAGAAATCTGAAGCACGTACACCTTCATATTTTAAAACCTTAAAATGTGCATCTTGCCATGTTGAGATTTGTGTCAGAATGAAAACAAAAAGAGAAAACCAACACCGCAATGTAGCAAACTGAGCCACATGTATTGTACAGTACTCACAATGTTATGATTTAAAGTTAGGCTCCATATTTACATCTTTCTCATATCTGTTCTGTCAAGTTGCCTAGTGTTTTTAAAGTCCATACAAGTACGTGTAAACAAAGAAATCTAAACAGAAAAAAAATATCTTATGTGCTATTACACTATGAGAGAACATAAAAATCATACACACCTATAAATTAAAGTATATACGTCTGTGTGATTCAGCAGTGCGCTGATTGTGAGTGAGGACTCACCAACATGCCAACCAGCAGCACTATCACATGACTTTCTTGGACTCGTTCCCTCTCTCCCAACAGGTTAACCGTCCCCAGACAATGAGGCTCGGCTCGCTCCAAGGTCTACAGAGTAGGAACACCAGACGGAGAGACAGGCCGTGTATTGAGGCAGAGCCGACAGGCCTGGCAAGTGTGTCCCGTTTGGCATTTAAAACACCTCCGTTCGCTCCTATGTCGTGGGAGAAGTGACGGACCTGACAGGCTCAGTCCCCTGGGAACCACTGGGCCTCTTTCCAATCTCCCTGGGTCAGTGCGGGGGCGAGACACCAGTGAGGAGCTCCTGGCTAGGAACACTAATTATCATGGCTGCCTCGCATTTAGTAGTACTGTGTTCACCACTAGGTACCGTGCACCTCCTGGTCACACTGTCAGATACCTCACAGGACCAGCTCTAATTGTGGAGATTGTAAAGCTATGGGTGTTTAGGTCCAGGCTGCCAAAGGGAGCTGCCTGAATCACTTACTTATGTAAATAAATGGGTAAACAAACAAATGTTTATTACCCTTACCCCCAATCTTCTGTTGATATTGGTTTCATGAATTGTCATTAATGCTTCTCTTTTTGTTTGCTGTGGGATTTTTTCTGATAGGTGAATCACGGACTAGTCATGTCACAGATCTAGCACACACCAACACAGCACTGCAGTGCTCCCACTAACACACACAGTAATGCCTCTGCCCGAACTCATGATAATTTAATAAATGCCTGAAGGCAGAGTTTGAGGCAGTGGACAAATATAAATATTAATTAACACACAAGGGACCCAAGTAATGTGTGAAAACTTCTCTGCCTATTGGCTACTGCCATATTAAAGGAAACTCTGGTCAGATTTTTAATGTGGTTTAGAATATGCATTAGAACTTCAAACATTAACTTCTAAAGTTAACATCTTTTCACTGATATTGAGGGTTTAAGTTTGAAATTAATGCAACTTGCTGCAAGTGCACCGAACTGAAAATTTGATAGTCCTCTTTGAGAACCAGTGATTTATTGGACACACTTAGTTTGAGTCATTGGCAAGTTAATAAAAAAAAAGGGACTCACCAGACGGAATTAAGTTTATTATTTCTGAATAGGGTTCCTAGTCCGAGTCGTATATCTATAATTATAGCATCTGATCAATGCAAACACAATCTTACAGTCACTCAAAAGGCATCAATTGAAATGATGAGGACATTATGCCAGCTAAGCATCAATTCAGCCTTTCCTTACTCTGCCACACAATATACATCTTACTAAAGACCCTCAGTGTCGGCATACTGAACATCAACAATGTGCCTGCGTGACAGGTTTGAGAGCCCTTTGGAGCTGTGCACTCCTACACTGTCTGCCTTCATAGTAAAACTGAGTGGGCACCGTGTGACAGGTAGTGGTAAAGGAGGTGGGCTGAATCTTGACATTGCTCATTTGCCTCTACCTAGACAGCAGCCGCTACCCTAAACCAAACAATTGTCACTCCCTCACCGCTGTTGCTTAATACAAGGTGTCAAAGTTAGTATTAATATTTTATATAGGATTATATTTATTTGCAGAAGAGGAACAGGAGATATGCTAACGCTAAATGAGTAAGATAGTCAATAATGTGAAGATGAGAACAGAAAAACCTCCTCAAGTTAATTGGACACAGTCTAGTTGGCAAGATACAGTAATTATTAGCTATGCAGTTAAGAGCACTTGAATCTCTCTGACTCTCCCTCCCTGCCTCATGCACAAACACTCTTACACACACACGCACACACACACACACACAATAGGCAATGACACCATAAGCCCCAACTTACCACTCAACAGGATCACATTTCGATCCCACATTACAGCTCGATACACTGTTGTCACTGGAAGGCAGAGATGTACAATACAGGAATTTCTCAAGTGACTGAGCGAGCACAGAGCAGGTGCACGAGCGTACATGCTCAGCTTAGCTCTTTCGTATGAGAATTATAAAGCGGGACAAAGAGAGGAAGCTTTCTGATCTCTGGTAAGGTGAAGGCTGCAGCGCCTGGTAGAGGGAAGACAGATGGGTGTGAGTTTTCCTGCCATCTGTCTGTACTGCCTTGCTCTGTACCGTCAAAATTTTTGCACAGGGGGGAAAAAGGGGGCTCGTATTCCGAAACGCACCGAACCTTCAGGGATGTCGAACACTATGAAACTTGCGGTGAGACTTTGGCACGTGACGCCGCTGGTATAAATTATCTGGTCAACACCTCAGCTCTGGCAATCCATTCCGGCCCTAGTGAGGGGCTATGATTATAATTTGTTTTCATCAGAGCCAAATTTTATGGAGGGAGATAAATTTTATGGAAGGGAGAGCCACAATTTTAAAGGTGCAAGCAAATATTCATTGAGACCAAAGGACAAAATCATTGACATACAGTTACCTGTAGTAAATCAGAGAGGGAGAGAGAGGTGGGTGGGGGGTCACTTTTCAAGAACATCCCTTTCATATTATGAGACTTTCTATTTTGCTTTGATGTCATCACGTTGGTTAAACACAAATACTATGAAGTGAGCAAAAATAAATGAATAACTGATGAACGAATAAATAAATTGATGCCTACATTATTCAAAACAGCTGTTTTTATAATTGATGTGAAATAACACCGACAATCATTCCTTTTTAATTACTTACATGCAAATTGGCAATGAATTGTACGTGTTCATACAGGTGCATGTGTAAGCCCTGGATTACACACAACCCTCACTGTCACACAAGGTATCACCATTTAAAAGTGCCAGGTGTAGTGACATCAACAAGTGTGCTGGAGCTGGCAGTGTGACTTCTACTGTACTGCCAGCTGTGTGAACACACACACTGTGTTTCCTTTGCACATGGCAAAAAAAAAAAAAAAAAAGTGTCCAAAAAAAAAAAAAACAAAAAAAAAACAAAACCCTGG
>OMLF01030740.1:12797-23374 GCA_900302615.1 Holocentrus rufus
ATATATCCATTTTTTTTTATGTAACAAGTGCCTCGCACAATCTGCCCATTTCACATCTCTAATTCTACATAATAGCGGTCCTTGTGGTGCTTTTCAATTCAGGCAGTTACCGTCCGTTTTGCTGGCATGATGTGCTCTGGTTGGAAGTAGTTGATGAGCTGACAGAAGCCCTCGCCTTCAACAACGGCTTCAGTTTGCGTTCAGCTCGTCCAGCTCAGTCATTTTACAGATCCTGTGAGTGATTTCCTCAGAACGGAGTGACTCACATTTAGTTGTGGCTCATAATTATGGCAGTACGTTTGTGATAAAACAGTGCGAAGGGTTAATTCTGCTTTCTTTAAGCTCAGGAAACTCTATTTGCTTTGATGTCCAATTCCAGTAACCTTGGGAAATCTCAAGAGACACTCGCTCACTGCTGTTTACAGCCTCTAAACAAACAAAAAATGACTAACTTGTATCTATGGGAGTTGCAAGTGTTTGTCCAATCATGCATACTGTGTATCCACTGTGACATGCATCTTCCATTAGCATAACAAGGAGCTCATGTTGACTCATAATGTTGACACAGTTTGGAGTTAGTTATGAGCTAGCTGCACTGCAGGGATATACTGCTCGGATGCATTTCTGATAAGGCTCTATATGAGGCCAAGGGAGCTGGGATGTGGTCAGCTTTATCGCTGCTGACACAGGCGTGCATAGACACACACACACACACCACAGAGGCTTGTAGGTGTATTGCCAAATATCAAATAGCACCCATGTTATTATAATGGAAGAGGTTTTGGCACCGAGTGGCTGTGGTTCGGTAAACTCCATACCGGCAGTGAGGCTGCCTTCAAGGTCACATGTTTATCTTGTAGAGCGGGTGATTTCTAAAATGTTAAATTGCACCATGACTTGTTGTAGTGACACCTACTGTATGTTTATACAAAATAGAAGAGAGTTAAAGAGCGAGAGAGTGTGTGTGTGTGAGAGAGAGAGCGTGAGAGAGAGAGAGAGCACTCAACAGTACAGAAAAGATATTTCCTGTCTCAAGTTGTGGCTGCTTTGTACTTCTCTTTTAGAGTGAAGGAAAGAAAGAAGCACAAAGGTCCTGTTATACGTTCCACTACTCAAGTAAAGTTCATTTTCCTGTATTGTTCCATCTTAGACAGAGGTGATCTTTTAAAGTGAGACACACAGCACTTTGCAGAACCAAATCCCTGTGACTTTTTACACCTTGACGGGGGGAACGCATACAGAATGCTAACGATCCGTCTTGTCAATACCGGTGACCTGTATCATCGCCGCTCTTAAATCCCGCTCATTCGCTAAGATGTGGAAGAGAGCTCGGCGCTGCGTGCCATAACCTGATTTGAGAGGACGGTTCTGATCGTGGAATTGTGGCTGACCTTTTCTTATCGTGGGCTTGAAAGTGACTTTGGTTCTTCCGGTGAGACTTGCTACAGCGTTCGCCCGGTTGTCATGAGATGCTTAAGTCCTGTATTTTCTTTCCTTGTGTCAGTTTTTTTCAACACTTGAGTACAATGCACTTAATAGCTGGAGCATCTGTAACAATAAATAAGAGGCGGTGTGTTCTCTTCTATATCCTCGTTAAAAGGATTTTTTTCCCCAAATATTCAGCGTGTGTGGATCCTTCAGGGCCTGCTCATTTCACGTTCCATCTTGAACTGACACACTTGCAGGTCAGCGTGTTTTGTGCGGCTCATTCTTAAGTGCAGCAGCCTTTTCTTGGTATTGATATTGTTATGAGAGAGAGACTGACATTCTCTTAACGCTTTTAAGCAAAGCTCTTTAAAAACAAGGGCTGGCTGTGAGATTTAAAGCGTGCACTCTCTTTCATTCACTCTCTTTTCTCTCTCGCTCACACAAACAGACACATAGTAATAAGCATTCTTGATTATTAATTTTGAAGTAGCGGTGATTAACCCGTCCTTGGTGTATCCATTGAAGACTACCTTATTATATTTTGCTTTTGAAGGCCGGAGCTTCAAATCTAAAGATCCTGTGTCCTGAAATGACTTTTCCTGCAGTCTCACTGTTGTTTCACTGCAAAACTGTCGATCTCTTTTTCTCTCTAAACAAGGAGGTTGTTACTGTGGATAGACCACTACAAATCACTAATGTATATATCATTATAATAGGACTAGTTTATCGCAGTTGCCAGGATGCTGCATAGCTAAGGATCGAACATTATAGAGGCAAATGCCAAGACGATGCTTCACCTTGCTCCCTGCTCATCAACAATCTTGAAAAACACGGTCTCAGCGCCTTTCCTCTTCTCTCTCTCTCTCTCTCTCTCTCTCTCTCTCTCTCTCTCTCTCTCTCTCTCTCTCCCTCCATTGCTAGAGGGTCCCTATGGATTCTGGGTCCCACTGAGTGTGTTAACCTACATCCTTGTCTGCCTCTCTACAGACTCCCTCACCACACCCATCAGTCTAAGTCTTACTGTGTGTGTGTGTGTGTGTGTGTGTGTGTGTGTGTGTGTGAGTGAGTGAGTGACTGCGACCATGGGTGAAGGAAAAGTCTTTTCACATCTAAAACCCTGTGCAGATCCATTGCTTTCCCACCACATGGCCCATTCAGTTCCCCTGTCAGTGAGAACCAATGGAGCGTGGCGCAGCTATCATTTACTGCCTACATATGTCAACAAGCCAGTGCAATCACAACTACTGGTAACTGTAGCTCTCACACTCGATCTGCTCTGCCATAGCTCTCTCACACACACACACACACGCACACACACACACTCTTTCTGTGTCTCTCTCTCACACTCACATGTACACACACACACACTGTAGTTTGCGTGCAGCATCCCCTTCAATCCCCTAATGGTAGCTGTATTGGGACACAGATAAAGGCTTGTTAGTACTTCCTCCCCTGAGGTTGTTAATGGAACCTGCGATTCCTTAAGGCTCGGTTCTGTTCGGTCTCCCAGGACCTTTACATAGATCACCCTGTCACACTCCCACTGCAGCTTTCCAGGTAACGCTTTGGTAATGATGGAACAGAAAATACTCTCAGACAGTCGGGGTCTCTCTGTGTCTGTGCATTTCTTTCTTTCTTTCTTTCTTTCTTTCTTTTCTGACTTTCTTGCTTTCTGTCTTGCTCTCACTTTCTTTCTTCATGTCTTTAATTCTATCTCTTTCTGTCTCCCTCTTGGAATATATATGTTTTTTTCTGTAACTTCTAGACTGCACTGTTGCCCAGTGTAAACGTATAAATGTGTGTACTGCGCCACCAAAGTCACAGCAGATCAGGCAGCGTCACTTTTTGTACTTCTGTCTCAATACACCATTGCAATTACAATCACAAATGCACCCGTTTTCACACACACACACACACACATTCACACTGTGATTCACACCACGACCCAGAGCTGCTAACTGTTTGCAGAGCTGCTAAGACCTTTTGTGCTCCACAAAACGGGAGACTCCGATCTGACTGATTTAATTAACGTGGAGTGAAGGAACGAACAGAGATGCAGCGTTTTTGCACTTTTATCCTAATTAATTTGTACGTTGACATGTTTCAATTTCAGAACGCTGAAAAGGGGAAAATGGATCAAATGACTTGCACAATGTCTTTAGTGAGCCGGAAAGTACTATTTTGCAAGTGGCACTTGCTCAACTCACCTAACCAGTGCCAAATTATTCTGTGGTGGAGAGGAGGAAGTTTGGCTCAAAGAGGATAATGTTAGGCAGGTGATGAAAGGCTTACAAGGAGAGGTGGGATTCTGTGTGTGTCTTCTGTTGACTTGATGGAAAGTAAAGAATTTTTTTAAGGATAAATGGTAAAAGTTCTTTAAGTTTAAATTAATAAATAGCAAGTCACCAGTAAGTGGGACAACATATACAACTACAGACACTTCAGCACATTGATTTAAATAGACCAAGCATGTAGAAATTGTAGGAAATGTATTGGCTTTGTAGTCTTTAATTTCTGCCGTAGTTCCATTTAAACATGACAAATTTAAAATTATTCGAGTACATTTAATATCTTACCGTGCCGAATGTAACTACATAATAAAACAACCTTTGTTTTTCAAGGATTAAACAAAAAAACAAAGAAACAGTAGAACTAACAAAAAAAGATGGGAAATGTTGCAGGAGAAATTCAAGTGCCTTTGCCTTTGGTTTTCTCTCACATTAAGCATGCAGCTGAAGTCTTTGTCATTTGTATGCATAAAAAAAATACTTATCTCTTGCACCTGATGCCACGTTTCCAATGCAGTCCAAATTCTAGAGTGTGCACCAAGCCCAGTATTTGCACTGAGCTGGTTTACATGACAGGTATTGGTAAATCATGTGCCGAATTGGAGACAGCTGCCTGCTCTTTTCCTCTGGAGTGTAGTAATGATTTACGCCCTTCTTAGTGGAACCAGGCCACAGTGTCTAATTGGCTTTACCTAAACTTTTCATCAAAACACGGTTTACTACCATTCACTACAGAAAACACACAATTCACCACACACAATTTAAACAGGCACACACGAGCGCTTTTTTTTCCCTCATCTGCAGCAGCACACAGCCCTCCCACCTCCCTCCAGTTAAGTACATGCTTGTCAGAATTAGTTGTCGTCTATATATTGTTGGCGGACTTCTTTTTTAAGAACAATTACCGCACAAAAACCATCTGTTTCACAGAGACAAAAGGGGACTCTGTTTTGTCAGCTCTTTTGCAGTTTGTTGAAAAATAATTATGACGCCCCAGTGGCTCTCTGAAGGGGGAATCTACTCGCTCCCCGTCTCTGTCTCTCTCTCTCTCTCTCTCTCTCTCCCCGAGTCATTACACTTGCAAGAGGCAATGTGTTTTCCTCTGCAGTTTTTTTTTTTTTTTTGAAAATGGGATGCATGTGTGACAAAATGACATAATTACTTTTGTACTTTTCCATAACAAATCCCGGGTTACGTTTGTATGCTCTCAGCAGGTGAGCAGGAAGCCTGAATGTGCTCACTGAGAATGAAAACATAAGGTGCGCGCTGACTCCACTTTAAGCCTTGATAATGCGGTTTTCATTGAGTGTGCGATGACGAAGGTCTTCTTCTGGACGTGCATTCCTTGTCGCAGCATTATGTGCCCCCCTCTCATTCAAGGGTCATCTCCACCTATGCTCATTCAATTGTCATTGATCTGCTCTTAGCTTTTCAATGACTTCACACTGAATCTATGCCAGCTCTCTCTCCCAGTATGCACACGTGTAAACACCAGCACATATACTGTCGCTTTTAATCGTTTTCATCCTAACTGCAATTCATTGGCACTGTGAATTAAATGACCATGAACTGAGCTTGGTGAGAACAGGTATATTGGACACATACAGCATGGAGCATAGATGAACATGCTAGAAACAAATTAAGATGTTTGATAGCCCAAGAAAGAGAGCGTCTGTTTTTGTGTTCAATCCATCTTTTTCTGTGTGTGTATGTCACTGACCCATAGTGCTTGTCAGAGTTCATGCAGCATATCTGGCTTTCAGCTTGGTTATAATTAGTTGTTGAAGAACAAGTCAGTTAAATATTAATCAGTTCCTGTGATGACTGTTGTGACAAAGAGCTCATCTTTTCCTCACAGCTTTTCCGTTTGCAAACACAGAGGTGCAAACCTCTTCCTTCCTTGCCTGTTCTCACCTAAACCACATTCTACTAAGATCCTCCTCTGTACTCTATAAATGATCAATCTATTTATGATAACCATTATTTTAACACCTTTTCAGCTTATGTGTCACAATAATAAGACACCCTAGTCACCCTCCCCACACACACACGTCATTACTAGACCTATTACATATACTAGACCCACCAATAATTGAACATCATTATTCAATATTTTTAAACAATAAGATTTTCAGATTTAAAACATCAAAGTAGCAAGGTAGTGTTTGCCTGTTTCCAGGTGTGTAGGTGACTCCATGTGTCACTGCATTTCTCTACTACACTTATTGGAAACTTGACATAGCCATTATGGAACGGAAATAAGTTTCCGTGAATTTAGCATACACATATTTAGGACATTTATTTTTGGTAAAGGAACTTTTCAACAACAGGCAAGGGATAAATATCCTCTGTATCACGGTAGCCTGATTGACGGGAATGTTAATGTAGGACGAGGGATTTCACATTAAGTCCTTTTCCTAAGTCCGCAACTCGCCTCCTATCTCATCCCTCCTTACGTGACAAAATGGTGCCACAGGAAAGAAATGATATGCACAATCCCACACAGCACCTATGAGCCACCTTGTTTTGAACAGCGGTCCAGATCATCGTGATTGCTTGAAGAAATAAAGGGTTTGGATGTTACGTCCTCTGTGACAACAGCTTATACCAGGCTGTTCCTGGCACTGGTTAATATAAAAGTAAACGTGTTGTTGTGACAGCTCTCACCATGCAAGAATAAGGAAGTGTGTGTGATAGAGGCACTGGAACAAATAGGATGTGTTTTAAAGTCACAGGTCTTGTGTAAGTCCTAATTTTTGCATCATTTCATAAATTCATATATTGCACTGGTGTATTTACTCAGTTTAAATAGCTATGTACTGGTTTGAAGTTTGATGTACCTGTTCCACCTCCTGAGTGCTACCTCTCAAGCTTAAAATGTCCTCAACATGCCAGTAACAAGGGATTTATTGTGCCATAAATATAGTCAGACAAACCCTCATGTTCTCTTGAGGGTGCTTAACACATGACCTTTCAAGTGCTCAAATATTACCATCAACCACTTCCTCTGGTAAATGATGAATAATTACTTGGAAAAAAAGAGCAAGTCAGACTAAAAACTGACCCAGTTTCAATTCCACTCATAGATTTTACTCAAGTGTAATATAAGCTACTTAAGATATCCCTTCTTTTTTTTCCCCCTTCATCAAGAGGAATAAGAATGCATGACAGGTTTTCTTTGGGAATATACTGGAAGTGGTCCAGACAAACTAGAGTGTGTATATGTGCCTCCTGAGGTCCCTTGGTGATTCTGACTGGCTGTATGAACAATGCCTGCAGTGTTGTCACATTGATTGAGTCAGTCCCCCCAGTTCCAAATGTGCAATTATTGCCGAGTCACATAACAACCTCATTCAATTCCGATGAACTTCAGAGCCGACAGTACGACTTCAAAAGCTGGCACTCCCCAACATTACAGCCCTGTGTCTTAACATCTGTACTCAGCGAGCACTAGCCAGCGCTATATTTAGCCTTCCCGTCCAGCTTTATATAGGTCAAGAATCCCAGCTACATTTCCACAGCTAGACTTATAGACTTACGCGCTCTTGTTGCTTGTGTAGGCTCTTTGCAATTAGTTTTGTCTGACCCCTCCCATTCCAGATGCAGCGTGTCGCTTTAAGGTGTCCTGGAGGACTCTTAAACTCACTCTGCTGTGGGCAGGATCCACAGCGAAAAGCAAAATAGTTTTTCCAGGCCCTGCTGTGTATTTTTAGCTTCCTACGGTTAAAGCTAAAGCCCTTGTGAGGGGAAAAGCCAATGGTGTTTTGCTACATTTCTGTGGCTGTCAGGTGTTTTTCTCTGTGAGGCTTCCCACAGAGAAAAGTGCCTGACAGCCACAGAAGTATAGCTACTTTGAAGTTTTTTGATGAACTTTCCATACCCACAGGCTTTTTAAATTCATTTTTAGGAGACCATTGAAAATTCAGTACAATGCTCCCTGTCTTGCCCTTACGTTGTAAATCTTTGCCTCTTCTGGCTCACAAGACAGCAGAAAGAGGGCATTTGCTCCATAATTTTTTCCTCTTCTGTCTTTTGTCATTTCTCATTTGAACTTCCCAAGACTTTGTTAGTAAGATTGTTTGCAATTGGATCTACTTTGGAATATCTATCTTACAACCCTTTCTACTTCTTAACCCAGACCAAGGACACCGGTCTGTCGTGGGTTAGGGTTGTCTGCATGTTGTATTTTAGACCTTGGGGCTTGGCAATGTACTGATCCTGTAGCGATATCGTGATATGAGACTGGAATTTTGGATATCATAAGATCATGATATGGCTGTGCAAGTTGTCTTTTCCTTGTTTTAAAGGCTGCATGACAGTAAAAAGATGAAAATTTCTGAGCTTATTGGACCGTTGTAGCTGCTCTCTAGTGATTGTTTGTCTTAACTTATCATTGTTTCTGAAAAATATTGTCTAAATATATTAAAAATATATTAAAAACATTTGATTTTATTCATATTGCCCATCCCCATTTAGGCCTTTAATGATTTCCTCCTACGAACAAACCAGCCTCTCTCCAAATCGTGCACAGGCCACACATCTCGTCATGCGAGCCAATCAGGCGACAGTGCAGTTCCACTCAACTGTCTCATATCACCAAATAATAAAATTGTAATCTTAACCAACTGTATCTGCCACCTAATCTCAAAGCAGGAAAATTTTAATAATAATGATAATAAGAGGAATACAGTAGAGAGCAGCACACCTCAAGGAGCTCAAAGGTCCACACACTTGTCATACAGACATCCAATCCAGGCACAGGAAGTGATTACTCTGACCACTTAAACTCTTTCTCCATGGTTGCTAACTGTAGCGTTTCTCCTTCTGGTATTTCTGAAAACTTCCCCTTGACAGTCATTTAAATTCGCCATCAAATCAAGGTTAGCAAACATTTTCCCCGAAGGACTTGAGGGGATTGTTAAGGTAAAGCTTTTCTTGCCCTGGTGGTTGGACGCTTTCTGTTTCCTCACTCGAATCCTCCCTACTGACCTTGACTACATATCGAATACATTTATCCTCATGTGAGAGTCCCTGGACTTCTTTAGAGTACGAACTGCAGCTTGACATTACTATTGCATGGGGACTGTTTAGATTGATTGTTGTGGAGCCAAACTCTCGCCCGCTTCTGAGTGTCACCGCACTTAATTTGGCTGTAGCCATGTTTCTGACAGCCAATGCAATTAAATCCTCCATGGACAAATGTGTATCTTATAAAGTTTTCCTTTCCTGTTTATGTTTTTATCCCCAGTGTAAAACTGAAGGCAACATTTAGGGGTATGTTTAGATGAACATAATAAGGCATATACTAATTGCAATGAAGACTATTAGTTCAGAGTGCAAAGATCCAGTGTAGCATTAATTTTTATTTTTGCATGCTCTACCAAATGAATTCTGCACATGTTCCACAAATCCACATATAAAGAGAAAGTGCAGTTATCCCTACTATAATTCAGTTGAAGTACAATGTTAGGTTTGATTTTTATATAGCTCATACATTTTATGGACTCTTGTTTGAGCAGTGCCTGCATGTTATATCTATAGCATATAGATCAAAAGCAACTTAAGCCGCATGGTACAGGATGTTTATTTGAACCAATGTTACCCACATTGGAAAATATGTTTGTAAACTGCAAGAGACGCTTTCAAAAGAAAATCACTGTTAAATGTGAGGCACTTCCCTGATACCTAATTATTTTTTGAATCGTGCCAAATTCACAGCAGACATTTTAAGCACATTATTTTTGTCACTTTAACAAAGCTGTCTGATTAAGTGTTGTCATAAAAGAGATCCTGGGCCAATTAGATTTACGGAAAGATGGGCTTGCAGGCAAAGAGCAATCTGCAGACTTGTTTCCATGCCAGCTCTAACAGACGGAAACAGAGGGATGAGAAGGAGGGGGGGTGGCATAGGAGGAAATATGTGAGAATAGTGAGAGATGGGTTTCTTTTTCATCCCTAGCACTTGTCAAAACCTTCTAAGTTAAATTGGGGTCTATCACCGCATATGCTAATAGATTGAAGCTGGCAAATAAAGGGGTGCCACCATCGAAGTTCTGTCACGATTTTAACTTCTCTGCCCTTTGCATGTTTTATTTTTGCAAATACTATAAACCAGCGCTGAGCCAATGCAGATCGGTTTTGCACACCGTAATGAGCTGCAGAAGGGCTCTTGCAATGATTGCATGTGCTTTGAAAACGTACTAAAATTTGTATATCAAAGATGGTGTTTGAACACGCGCCGAGTTTGAGTTGCATTGGCTGCAAATAAAAAAAAAAATTAAAAAAAATGTGCACAGTATCTCTTGCCATCTCTCAAAGGCATAAATCAATTATCTTAAAGTGATTCTTACAAACCCTTCTCTATGTGTTCAAGTGGAGAGTTTCATTAGTGAATTGAGGCAGAGCAATCTAAAGAGTAGAGGGCCACTGTAACCCCTAAGGTTTGCCTTGTGAGGACTAACACTAAATGTGACGCATGCTAATCTCCTTTTCCTCCATTACACGTGGGCCACCGTTGGTACATAGTGTTTGTTCAAAGTCAGGGTGACTTTCTCTTACCGAGCTTCAGTCCTCTGTTGCAGAGCGAGAGAGAGAGAGAGAGAGAGAGAGAGGCAGGAAGAGAGAGAAAAGAGGGAGAGAGATGATGGGTATGAGGAATGAGGGAAAACAGGGAGATGAGGAGATGAGTAAACACTGAGACAGGTGTCTGGCAAGGGACAATGATTCGATTTATAAACCAACCAATGTTATTTTCTCTGCTTGGGGACTGCTGTAAGACATTAAGCACTAAGTTAAGCTCCCAGTGTCCCACCGCAGAGCCTCATTCTCTTCCATCTACATCTTTTCAGTCCCTGTCCTCCT
>OMLF01030744.1:3099-15785 GCA_900302615.1 Holocentrus rufus
AGGTGTTGATTAAGAGGATGTTGCTCCGGTGAAGGCAGAGAAATGTGCAGGATGTTCACTCCATGCTCCTGAAACACACACACGCACACACACTCACACACTCACACACACACACAGATCACTAATGATCAAGCCTCCTCAGGTATCTTGACACAGTGAGAAGAATGGCATGCTGGGCCTCTCTAAAGCTTGCTGGGAAGCAGGAAGCAACACTAGTCTTTGTTTGACGTCAAGCAAATCTCACCAGAGGGTCTGCTAACATCGTTTCATTATTTGAGGAATCATGGGAGCTTTTGGACGGCCAAAGGCTCCCATGACAAACTAAAGCTGCAAACCACAATAATGCTGGCAAGCATCATGTCTTTGTCCCTGCACTGTTCTGTTCTTTATGTGCCAGTTATCCAAATGATTGACCCTTTAAGTCAATCAGTGAAGGAGAAATTAGTCTCATTCTGACTACATCTGGCCTGTATGGATGCTCTGTGTGGGCATGTATGTGAACGACCCCTTACTGATAAATAATCCAGAATTCTCTAATACTCCCTCTACAAAGAGCTGTTTAGGTTTAGGACTGCCCCCTAGTCCATAATTCAAATTATCTATGTCTCTCTCTCTCTTTCTCTCTCTCTCTCTCTCTCTCTTTTTTTTATCAAAACATTTCAGTACCACAATAAAACAGATCAAATGTAGCCCATTTCTGCCATGATGGACCTCCATGATCACAGTGGCAAACTGGAGCATGTTGCAGACAGAGCAGGAAGTATTGTATCTTGTGGTGGCATTTCATAGTGGAACCATCCAATGAAAATCAAGAACCGGGCTTGCATCATGGTTTGGAATGTTCAGAATGAGTCCAGTGATGGAGCAACAGTCAAAGTTTTGTTTGCAGCCTGCAACTTAACTGCACTAAAGTTGCACTGTATAAAGCTGAGCTCACAAGTATAATGAAACAAACCCGTGTTTGTGTTAGCTTTCGTTCCAGCTGTGGCTTATACAGTATGGTCATCAAAACATGATTTGTGGGGATATTCTAACTGAGGGCAGCAAGTTGTAAAAGCACAGGGGTTAGAAGCAGGATGGAGTTATGGTTTGAGTCGTACCAACACTGGTATGTCATTGGCTACTGATGGGCAGTATTCTTAAGTTTCAGCCACAGGCAGCTCACTTTTCCCACATAAACAACAAAGGAAACGAGGCAGTAATGGTCAACATTGGCTGGTATTTCTGTGGTTGCAGAAAAATGAATAAACTTCCGGTCTGGTTTGTCAAGCCAACTGGCTTGTTTACTGTGTAAACACATGGATAGTTTAGCACTGAAGAATTAGGGTTTGGAAAAGGGGTTGGCAAAGTGTCCTTACTTGTATGAACTTGTACCTTTGTGTGTACTGTAGTCATACCTATTGGCTTCAGTGTCCCTGATCTAAATTAAATGTGATGTGATGTTTGTATTCCTCTCTGTTTCTAGTGTCCGAGCTTCAGGAAGAAGGAATAAATGCCATCAATCTTCCTCTCAGCCCCTCCCACTATGAGCTGGACCCTGAGGACACCATGCTAGGTACACTGACAATAAATGTCACCCAAACACATGGACTGCAGGCTTATTCAAAGGCTAGGTTAATGTTGAAACTTACCATTAACATAACTGAATGATAGTAACAATATAAATTTCACAGTAATGTAATAAAAGTTACCAGCTATTAATGCATATTTTTTCTTTCAGTATAATCATTTATTATTATATTTTAGGATTTTGTTGCAATAACATGAAAGTTTTCAAAAATGCAATACACAATTGAATTGTGAACTTTGAAAGTTGTTTTGTGAATTTTGATTATAATTCATTTTTTAAAAAAACACATTTTCAGCCGTTTTTTATTAAAGCAGTAAAACAATAACAATGTTGAAAGGAAATAAAGATATGTTAATTTAAGCAACTTTTATTACATTAATTAAAGTTATTAGATTGACAAGATTGCTCAACAAGCTGTAAATTGTTATTTCATTAATGGTTTGATTAATTAAGAAAAAGTTATTACATTAACTCTTGTAATAACATGGTTTTGACCCCTTTCTTGAAATTGTTGGTTTACAAATGTGTAAAAAATAACTTACAGTGATTTGCCATGGTTGGATGCCCAATAATCTAAAAATCAAATGTCATAAAATCATATGCTTCTTGGCAATTACCTGGAGCGGGATTGTGGAGCTAAGTTGGCTGCCAGTGAATGGCAAGATATGTTTTTTTTTTTAGCTCCAACTGTAATTATGTGGTGTGCTTATTATGGCTTGTTTGGTATTCACTGATCTTATCACACCACTCCAGGACCTGGGGAAGAAGAAATAAATGAGGCTTTTTGGGGTCGCAGGCTTTCTCTCAGACACTGAAAAAAAATGTTTCTCTGTTTGTGTAGTTGTTGGCCGACTGCTGTTGCTGTTCTTCATTAGTATTAACCCTGAGAAAATGTTACCTTCCTTCTATATTATTAGAGGAGAATGAAGTACGCACCATGGTGGACCCCAACTCCAAGAATGACCGCAAACTGCAGGAGCTCATGAAGGTCTGTTGGCTTGAATTTTTAATACATATTTGATCCCCTATTTGTGTTGGGCTTTTCATTGGAAACATAGTAGCATTTATAATAAAAGATATTGAAATGTATTGATCCTGCCTAAAGTATACACGACAATTCCTATAGTTATGTACACATAAAAGATACATATAAAAAAACTCAGAAAGCTTGAAAAAATATTAATCAACAGCTCATACCTTTAAACTTATTGCACTAATAAGCCCAAGTTAAGATATTAATTGACTACTTGACGGCATCTGCCTCTTGTGGAGTCATTCTCCTGAGTAAAGCTTATGTACTGTGTAAATATATAAATGAATAATGCCCAAGACATATGGTTATAGTGGAAATTGTTAAAACAAGTTGCCTCAAATTCACAGCCTTAGTGTAAATTATATTTTAATTGAATGCATTAAAATGGCAAGAGATTGTTTAACAGATGTTTACCTGCTCTGTAATCTCCTTCCATATGTCACCTTGTATCCCTTTGCTCCTCAGTTACCTCAGTTCACTGTCTTTTCACTTTCTTCAATGCCATTTTGTTCCAGAGAATTATGAATGGAGTTGGTCTCCTTTCTCAGGCCGTGTCATTATGTTAGTTCATGCTAAATAATCATGTGAACATGCCTTACATTTACAATTGTTTACATTTACATCGGCATAAGCATGTGAATATAGTAGAAAACAGATGTTTCCAAACAGATGATGACTGTGGTGTAACTTCATAGTTTGTGTTATGTTATGCTCAAATAAGCACACAAACCTCTGAAACGGGGAAATCTGTGGAACGACTTATAGATAGCTGGTTGATTTTCCCCGTCTAATCCAAACAAGCCTGCACAAATGCACAGATAAGAATGGCCAACTTGGATTCACTGCCACAGCTGTTTCTGCAAGGTATGGAATCAGGGGCAGGACATGCAGTACTTACATCATTCTATATAGATAAAGCCAAAAAATCTACTATAATGTTCTCATTGTGTCATTATGTGATCATTTGTGTAGATTGTGGACTAAAAAATCTCAGTATAATCCATTATGATTTTCTGGATTTGACTAAATAATAAACAGCAGGGCGATTGAATCCGTTCTGAACGTGTTGTGTGTGATTACTGCCATTTCCAAAGACAAAATCCAACCTGTTAGTTGAATTCATCTGTCTGTGTTGGTTATTGTGCTCATGTAGGTGCTGATCGACTGGATCAATGATGTTCTTGTGGGAGAGAGGATCATTGTAAAGGATCTGGCTGAAGATCTGTACGATGGACAGGTCCTACAGAAACTCTTTGGTGAGGAGAACCAGACAAATGCTTTTGACACAGTGAGCTAAACGTCATCCTTCTTTTTGCTGTCAGTATTGTTGTAGCATAGATTAACAAGGAGACTATTACAGACTCATAATTAAAAGCACATTTTATGGACATTAAATCCACATTGTCCTATTGATTTCAGGACAAAACATATCTCACATAGTGACGAGCTGATATTGATGTTCGTCTGCCTGTCTGCATTTGTGTTGCAGAAAAGCTGGAGGGGGAGAAACTCAATGTGGCGGAGGTGACGCAGTCTGAGATCGCCCAGAAACAGAAGCTCCAGACTGTTTTAGAACGCATCAACGACTCGCTCAAACTCTCCACCAGGAGCATTCGCTGGAACGTTGACTGTAAGAGATCCGATGGTGCTGAAGGCTGATTTGTTGTGTCTTTGTCGCGAAGCGTTGGCAAAGCTGCGCCATAGTTTCCTGCAGCAGTGTGAGCTTTTATAGTCTTTGTGTTAAGTAAATATCCAGCCAACAGTCTCAACAAATTAATGAGACTGTAAGTGTTTTAAGCATGAGAGGGATTTCCATGTATGGGTTTACTGACAGTTGTTACTTGACGATGTTCCCACAGTATCGATTTCTTACTTACTTATGGAGTAAATATGAAATATTAATTAATTTCTGCAACAGAATTGAGAAACAGATGGTGCATGATGGTCAACTGCGGGTTACCACTGAGCCACAAATTAAAAGTACAATAGAATGCAACTATATTAATCATAGTTCAGTCACATGATTCTTTTAAACAAATTCTTTTTAAAAAAAATCAGCAACCAGCAAGTGAATCACTGGCTTACAGGGTGAAGTAGGAGTGACAATTGAACAGCGTCAGTATCTAACATGGATGAGATAATAATGCATCGCTTTTTCAGGACAGCTATTATCAAAAAATTTGAATGTGACAACCAAGCATCTGAGGAAGCTCCCTGAAAGACTGATGGCTTCGCAGAGCGTTCCCATCTCTGTCAGAACAAATCTTTCATACGAGTGTTAGCAAGTATTTGTGATTTCTATCCCGATCAATATCCCGAGGAGGAGAAAAAAGAAGAAAAGCCCAGAGCCTGGTATTCACTGCTCACACTACAGCAGCAGGCCGGCTTGTTTATTATGTCTGCTCACAGGATTTCCGTCTGAATGTGCTTGTCTTTCCTGCTTTTGAGTTAATATGCTTCTTATTGAGCTGTATGCTTTCAGTTTGAGGACAGGAGTGAATGTGGCCTTACATGTCTGTAGAGCTCTTCACCTCTGCCTCGACAGCACTGCTTTATCTGACACAGGGACTAATGATAATTACCACCAGCCTCCCGCCGCACTCTGCCTTTTACTTGTATTATTAGCTGTAACATACTGTACGTATGTGAGACATGAAAGTGGTGAGAGAGTGGAAAATGGATGGATGGGGGGGGGGCATGTGGCCAGGGATCGAACTCATTGTACGAGTGAAGCGGAGAAAGAGGAAGGGACGGGAAGAGAGTGAGAGGGAGGCAGGTCGTCAAGAGGAGAGAGAGAAAGAGAGAGAATACGACGAGGCGCGCCGTTGATTTTGCAAGAGGAGAGCAGCACAGGCAAAATTGATTCCAACCAAAGTAAAGATACTGTGAAAGAGTTAAACGTCAGGTAAAAGCTTGTCCTTGAAAGCTACTTGTATAAAATGTCTTCCGAAAAAAAAAAAAATCCTAAAGGGAACATTGGATGACATGGAATGTAATTGATTTTGCAGTCTTATTTGAGCAGCTCCATTTTAATCAATTCACTTTTGTTTATCCCTGCTCTCGTCCTCCATTAAAAGCCTTATTAAAACACTCATTCCTGATGTAACTTGTTTGGATCCTCCAGTCCAGTGAGGATCTAATAGGATTCTGAGGGCTTTTAGCTCGCTTTCTGCATTTTACCATTGCTATGGGGCACAATCAAAGGCTTGCTTTGGCCACTTAATTGATTCTGATTGTTTGGTCCACCTAAAGCTAAATCCTATTTGCTCAGGCCCGTGGTTTAGATGACTAAAGATGTGTCACTCACTGTGTCTGACTGAATAGGGCCTTTATGGGTGACATTATACTAAAGAGTTCCACCAGAATGTAGCTGAATTGTTTTTGTTTTGTTTTTCATTTTTTCATTTCAGGGTCATTTCTGTTGTCGGTGTGTGTTTACAGTGAGGGTGCAAAACTTTGAATTGTAAATTCCTGGAGTGATGAGAAATGATCTCTAATATGTGACGTGATGTCCTGCAGCCCAATAGCTGGAGCAAGGCAAGAGCACTGAGAGGAGTTTGAGACCGGGGAGAGTGTGTGTGTGTGTGTGTTTGTGGTGGATTGGCGTTGTATATATTGAAACCTGATAATCAGATCATGAAGGGGCCTCTCTCTCTCTCTCTTTGGATGTCTCTCTATCCAGCAGCAAGCCAACATGTAACACACTCTGTTATTACATGTGGTAGAGGTGGAAGATTATTGATATTTAACAACTAATAATCTGGATCTGGATAACTTCTGGTTATTGGACTGTCAGATATGGAAACAAAACACGAGGAGGCTGATCATGTTGATCTGTTTGCATCATTTATTCCACTTTTGATTTTTTTTCTTATTATTCCATTGTTTTGTTAATACATTTCTCCCTCTGTTTCTACATTAGCCGTCCATGCTAAGAGTATAGTTGCCATCCTTCACCTGCTGGTGGCGCTGTCACAACACTTCAGAGCACCGATCAGGTTGCCAGACCACGTTTCTATTCAAGTCGTGGTCGTCCAGGTGGGTATAACACCGTCTGAGACTTATAACACCTCTTTCACTGTCAATTTGATACACAGTTAATGAATAGCCTCTTTTATGTTCAGAGGAGTAAAATAACTAAACATGGACACATTGACTCCGTCTGCCTTTCAGAAAAGAGAGGGCATCCTTCAGTCCAGACAAGTTCAAGAGGAAATCACTGGCAACACAGAGTAAGTCTGTTCAGCTGCCTCACCTGTTTTCATGCCTCGCATTGTTAGGCCGTGCAGACAGACACCAGCGATCAGTGCAAAGTAGAGTGATGTCGATCATAACAAAATGGTAAAACCACCCATCTACATTGGCACAGAAAGTCCCCAATCAATCAAATGCTGTCAACAGCATTTCTTCTGAGTATTTTCTTTGTTTGGCTAAAAAATATGAAGAGATTTGACGATGCAAATTGAGTGGAATCTGTTCTTGACAGTTGTGATTTGTTGTGATTTTTTTTTCTCTGAGAATCTCTGTCACAGTGATAAATGTTCGATGTTTAAAAGAGAAAAAATCTGCAGAGGACATTATTTTTAGATAAATTAGAAACATAAAATGTCAAATAAAAAAATGCAGGTGAGTTCTTAAGCCAAAAGCCCAAAAGGTTCATGATGCACAAGACATGATTTTGAGGTAAAAATACACTCATTTTATCAGCTTAAATCACAAAGTGGAGGCTGCAACAGAGAGCAGCATCCCATCTCCTCTAATTGAGATGCTGTGCATTCTTCCTGTTTGCCCAAATTAAATGCTGATGCCAGATGTGATCACTTCTCCAGCCACAGGACAAAGATAAATCCAAATTTAAGAGTCAAATCCAAACTGAGAAAAGCAGAGAAAACTGAGCTCACCAGCATCAGATCTCTTTCCTCTCTCGTCTCTTTGGTATAAAGCATCATCCACATGACTGCTGTTCACAGTTTACTGATGTGACATCACATAATTTGTGTGTATCAAATTTCAGATTTGTTAAAAGGTTACCTTGGAGCTGCCAACGTGCAAAGCTGCTGAGTGCAGCCGGACAAATGAGGAAAGGAAAACAGAAAGATGTAAACTGATCACATCTAGAGTTCACAAATACTGTGCAAGGATATTGCAAGCAACACAGTGCAATACATGGAGCTAATGTTCCTCTTTATTAAGCTTTATTATACTCATGTATAAATCTGAAACCAGTTTTTGACTCTGGCAGGACTTGAATTGATGAAAGCTGGATGTTTTACCTGATCAAACATGTGCAGCCCACTGCTTTACACAGACCGTCGTTCTGACTGTCTTGTGGAAGATACATTGTGCAGTGATGAATAGCCAGCCATTGTATCTGAGGAAGGCATGTGATGGTACCCTTAGCTGAAGCATTAGACAATTACACACACACACACACACACACACACACCTTTCTCGCTCTGAGGCAGTCCTGCAGGCTGACAGCAGCAGCAAGGGAGATAACGACAGGCCAGCACACACAAACTCCCACATTTTGTCATGGTAGATAGATACACTGTTAATAACACACACACTCACACACACACACACTCAATGGTCACAGTGGAAACACGGTTATTACCACACTACCAGGACCAGTGCCCGGGCCTGCCTGCCTCTGCCATCACAGATTACACCATGAACATGTGCGAGAGTGTGTGTGCGTGTGTGTGAGTGTGTGTGTGTTTGAAGGAGGGGGTTACTGCCTGCCATGTCTTGCTGGCCTGCCCATTGCGATATCTCTTCCTTGGGGACGCTCACACTGCAGCATTCCCTACTCTCCAAAACCACCTGACCCCTTCCAACAGTAATATCCTCCAAAGTGCTAACATTGTAATAATGGACAAGAGAAGCTCCCCATTCCCATAGAAAACCTGCATGGATAGGAAAGGCACATCTTCATTCATTGTGTTAATACCCAACAGTGTTTTTCTGGTGTTGCGATTATTGTATTGTGCGACAGTATGTGGCTATTGCTGACGTCCCAGTGAGCATGCCCCAGGTATGTCTATTGTTCATGTTATTTGAATACCCAAGGTGTGCCTATGCTTATTGTTAATGAAATTATGGTACCCGGGGTGGATCTATTGTTTATAGTCATTCCTGTGAAATAAGCCCCTCCATTCTCTACATTCCTCAGTGATTGAACTGGAAGCACTTGTCTTTGATTATCTCTTTAGCTTCTATGAATATTCAGACTGTGAAATTGTCAATTAACCACAAACCGCTTCTATTGTGTGCATCTGACTCATTGTTTATCTCCATCTATTTCTCTGTCTTTTCCTTCTAAAGGGCTTTCTCTGGAAGACATGGTATGATCTTACTCTTTTTTTTCTTTTTCTTTTTTTTTCTTTTGCTAATTTTCATGGCCTTTTTTTGATTGTTAATTCATGTTGTGTGTTGTCTGCAGAGCGCGATGCTTTTGACACCCTTTTCGACCACGCTCCAGATAAGCTGAATGTTGTCAAAAAGGTATAACGACTTTCACAAATCTCCCAGCAGCCACATGTGATGCTCTCATGGAGCTCCGCTGTACAACAACAACAAACATATAACAACAAGACCAGAGAAAAAGAGATACCTGAAAAACCTTGTTGTAGTGTGGGTGTAGCTCAGTTTACTAACCTTCCAAGTAAAAGTGAGTAGTAGGTAAATTTGTTTCTAAATGTAACACACAGGAAACTGTTGTGTCTGTAGTTCTTGTATCTGCACCCAAACACTCAGAAATGTCTTTGTTAGCTAGCTAACTAGCCGGCAGGCTAATTTAATTTTAAAGTGTTGTACAACTGCGAGCCGCTACTAATAAAGCCTCTACTAAATATGTTAGCTCGTGCACACATTTTGTGTTCACAACAAAATACTGACGTTAGCTATCTATTGTTACTATTAACAGGATACTAGATACTACTGTTTGCTAGCTAACAGGCTGGCGCCATCTAAATATACTGGTGATAAAATGATGAGCTCCCCATCTAGATATTAAACGTGACCTTGTGGTCAGTAGTGAGACAGGATGTGATGAGTTTAGAAACACAATCAGCTGATTTGAGTCAGTTGCCCAAGAACTGAATATGGCCACCAGAGAGTTTGTCATTTGAAAGCCTTCTGTTTCTTGTGTGTCTGGATCTATCCAGCTGTTTCTGTCTATATGCACACATGTTAGAGCATGCTTGTGTTTTTGTATACAGAGCATTTTGTGTATGTCTTCTCTTTCAGTCTTAGACTTTTTCGGCCTTGGTGACAGACATTTTCTTTATTCTCCTCAGACATTGATCACATTCGTGAACAAACACCTGAACAAGCTCAACCTTGAGGTGTCTGAATTGGACACACAGGTACAGTAAAGGAGACACACATTTTCAAATGCAGATGTTGTAAAATGCATAAGACATACTAAGTCCTACACAATAGATCTAATATTGTGTGATGACACTATTTCACAATGATAGTCATTTTTAAGTAGTCCAACATATTCCATATTTTTTGAAGTGCCTTGCAGTAAAATGGGTCAATACACTTCATACACACTCAAAGCCTGAAGCCCTTAAAAGTGTTACAAACCCTATGCTCATCTCACTGGCCTGCAGGAGTGCTCATGCATGTGAAGAGAGGTTTGTAACAGATCATTTTGAAAATAAATTAAATTGAGAATATCTTTAGTTGTATTTCCCTTTGTCTAAGCATGGTGGATCGCCCTCAAAAGCAGTATTTCTGTGTGTTTTATTTGTTTTTATTCTCAACTAAGCACTTAGAAGAACTAAAAAAAACAACAAAACTTCCATTTTATCATCTCATTTAGTCCAGTATTAATCTGTAAAATCTTTAGACAAGTGTAAAAAAAATCTGCCGGTGAAGTGAGAAAATTTCACTTGTTTTCAGTGAAAGTCAGTTTATTAAAAGATTTCATTTTCTTGCTTCTAGTGGAGTGATGCACCTATTTCAAGATAACACTTGTTTCTAGAAAAGTCCTGGGGAACATTGTGGGAACATTTTCAATCCATTGGAACATTTTTAATATGAAACTAAATGATTTAAGTTGGACATCTTGTGTACAGTATTGCCTAACCCCACTGCTGAGTAACAGAAGAAGCAGTGTTGTACAGTAGGCCTGCAGTATGTATCTGACTGCACTGCACTTTCAGTTTGCAGACGGTGTGTACCTGGTGTTGCTGATGGGGCTTCTGGAGGGATACTTCGTCCCACTCTACAACTTCTTCCTCACACCAGAGAATTTTGACCAAAAGGTAAAGTTTCATCATTCACCATCTGTAGCACTGAACTTGAAGTAGCCTTCTGATACTTCTGATATTAGATGCTGTAAATCTGGAGGGGTTTTTTTTCAGCCACAGAACCAAATAAGTAATTAAAGCAGTTTTAAGGATTTTTTTTTTGTCTGTCTTACCCGGAGTAAAATGAGAAAATTTATACCAGTTTAATTCCTGTGCATCCAATGCAGAGATATCAATGGGCTGCATGCTAACTGAGTTAGCTCAGTGCACTGCTAGAGGGATATGCCCCTCATGTGAAGAGAGAGAAATACACTTTCAGCATCTCCAAAATTGGGTTATTTAAGTGATATGTCTTGTGTCTTTATGACCAGTGAAAACAGTAGTCATGCAGCTACATTTGTACTCTCTTTGACAAATAAGCATTTATTTATCCATGGTGACTAGCTGTGCAGTTCAGTTCAGCTGCAGACTGCACAGCATCACACCAAGGCATCACATTATGCCCTGTTAGTGAAGTAGCTGCTGATCATGTCTGACTTTGAAAGACGATTTCTTCACAACAGACACAGATCCAGACCTGAATCTGTTTGAGTCCAATACAGAAGAGGGACTTCTACGTACTATACAAAGGCAACTGGACTTGTTTGAGCTTCTAGAAGATGTTTTGCCTCTCGTCCAAAAGGCTTCTTCAGTTCATAGAAATGTCGTACAGAACCTGTACGACAAGTCCAGCTGCCTTTGTGTTGCACTTAGAAGAACCATGACCTGGATGAATCAGGATCATCATAGACATACAGAAGAGAAACTGCTGTGTGTGCATGCTGAACGGGGTAGACAGAGGCTAAATCATCTACCGCTCCAACCAGCAGATATATAAATGGTATGCCGGGCATGTGTGGAGTCCACTTGAGTTCTAGTTTGGTTTGATCGGGCAGGTGAGAACAGTGGCACTCCCAAGTAGCTGAAAATGCAGGTGGCAGTCCTCTCCCAAGAGAACAAATCAGCTTCAGGAAACAACCACAAAACACAAAGTTTTATAACCTTTTAAAACCTAGTATAACAAAATTAAGCACAGTAATGTTCATATTCAGCTCTTTCTTTATGTGTCCTTAACTGGTATGAACACCAGAGAAAGTCAGTAATGGCAAAGAGCTCAAACGAGTCCATCTCATGTAGCTCTACCTCTCTACCTCACAGGATGAGGCAAGTTACCTCAACTCTATACCCTGGACTTTTGTGCCAAAGAAACTGGGCAGTGTAAACCCAAGGCAACCAAATAAGAATTGCTCTAAAGTTAACTTTTCCCCTTTGGTTGAGACCGAAGAAAAAGACCTGTAGGTGCTCACCCTGAGTGATGTATCAGCGCTTGTTATTCGAGGATCAGCCAGAAACAGGGCTGTGACCAACCTTCGGTCCTGACCTGTAGTTGAAGAAACCCTCTCCTAAATCAATACTCCATTTCTGAGGAGCCTTGTGCACTCGGGGCCAGGACTCCTTCTCTCAGTGGCTTGATAAATGCCATCCCTTTCCCCCAGAGCCCATTCAGTGCACAGCCATCCCTTTTCTCCATCGGCCTCTGTAGTACTACGGCATTCTGAACAGGCAATCTGCGGAGACACCACAGTAGCCTTTTGTTTGGGTCTTGGCCAGCGGGCCCTGCCAAGCTGCGAAGCAGAATGGGCATCAGTGCTACAATGCACACAATTGCGCTGATACACACACACACACACACACTCACACACACACACACATATAGACACTCCTGGCCCAGATGAACAGGCAGCAGCCCCACAGCATCTGTAATCTCCTATTGCACAGG
>OMLF01030746.1:8532-19620 GCA_900302615.1 Holocentrus rufus
TTGTCTGCAGGCTGCCCTCTGAACTGCCTGTGGCCAGCGAGGAATCACTATGGGAGGGGTGCTGGACGGGGGGGAAGAAGACAAAAGTCATGAATCATTGGTGAACAAAAGTTAAACAAGTACAATCAACAGGTTACCCAAGATGTATAGACTTGATTTTAAGGTATCGCTGATCTAATCTTGTGCTAGCTGATCTCACAAGACTTCAGTTTGAAACCATCTGGGCATGCTCCAACCAGGGCATCAACAGAAACAACAATGGCAGCACTTGAAGGTATGTGACCAAGTGTTTTTAAGTGTACATGTTCCTTAAAAATGCCAAGTCCCGTTTACTGAGATGCTAACAAACTACACGCTAACTGTGACATGCTAACTGATACACTTGCTTGCATTCATTATCACAGTTGCTACTGTTTGTTTAGCTTCGGTGCTCTAGCTCTAGCTAACTCCCCGGATTGGACAAGTTAGCATTGCTATGCTACGACTTTTTTTTGTAAACACCCTTTGCTGTTGCCCCTGTTCCAAACAGTTTTAACCCAACAGTGCTCAGACTGTGTTTGGTGAATAACAGGAACAAAATCAGAGAATAAGCTGTGCAACACTACTACTGATCACCCTTAAGGCATTGCATGACCCAGCAACCTCTTGTATTGCAGGCCTTTTATCCCATATATGCCTGTGTAGTTTGAGATCCTCGGACCGTACGGACCCTCTGGCAGTTCCAGAGTCTGAAGACGAAGGAAGTTGAGGCAGTTAGGCGCCTCAACTTTGGAATGCCTTATTCTCAGGAGCTAACATCACTATCTTCTTTCAGATGCCCTCTTAAGACACACTTTTAGGCTGACTTTTCTTTGACTTTTGTTTTCACAAATTTTTACATTTTCCATGTTTATATTTAGGTATTGTTTTATGTTTGTAAAGAAATATCATATAATACTCTACATAAAAAATAGCAAACATAGTCAATATATAATTTTATTGTTTCATAGCTTTTGTTTTTTTTTTTTTTATATACTGCACACCTTACATTAGACATATATTCTCATATTTTCTTACTTTTTACTTAAACATTACTTGTGATTTCTGTTTTATATTTTGCTTTTTGTGAAGCACTTTGCAAACTATTATAATAATCAGTAATGTGATTAAATGTGTACTATACCTTCTTTTATGTTTTTTCCTTTTTACCCAAAATATCTTTCATTACTGTATTACTGTACACATTTTTAGCATGGGAGGGATTGTCTTAGTCATTATCCCTCATCCTGGCACTGTCACTGCCATAGTCCACTGTGCGCGAGTGTGAGGAAAAGAACTGACAGATGATGAAAGCGAAAGATGGCGTGACAGAAAAAAGAAATGTGAGAGACTAGAGGCACTTTGCCAAACTATTTTAGCAAAGTCTTTACAAATTACATTATTATCATTAATAGTAGTAGTATTGTTACTATTATGATCATCAATCAAATTGGTGACAGCCCAGCACAAGTTAACATAATGTGATTAAATGTGCAATATATCACTTTCTTTATCCAAAATATCTTACAATACTGTAAATGTATACACATTTAGCATGGGAGGGGATGTCTTAGTCTTTATCCCCAATCCTGGCACTGTTACTGCCGTGTTCTGGAAGGAGAACTGAGAGATTATGAAAGAAAAAGACGGGGGGCTTGACAGAAAAAGAAATGAGAGAAACCAGAGGCAAGCAGGGCAAGGAAAGAAAGAAACGGCAGAGAGAGGCACAATGTCAGAGCGAAGTCAATGAAAACACAAGAAAAGGGATATGAATGTAAAAATGTGAAGAACACGAGCCAAGAACAACAGTGAGCGGAGAGTCGGTATCAGGCTCAGGGCTGGCCAGGCTAATTAGCCGAGTGCTGCAGAGCATTACTGTAGCAGCTGAGGATCACAGAGGCACTCAGGCAGGGGCTAAACAAACCAAACAGGTAGAGAAAAAAAAATACAGGCTTCACACAATCTGTCTCCATGGTTACGCAAGAACAAGAACTAAAAAAAGGACCGTTTCAGTTAGTTTCATGCAGAAGCCAACAGAAGGGAGGTGTTAAATTCAATAAGGGTGAGATCCGACCTACTATGGCAAATAATGAGTGTTTCTCTGGAGTTTCACACAGTTATCCGTGAATGGATTAGTGGATTTGTATGTTCCGAAGTAAGCAGCATTATTATACAAACAAACATGAAAACATACTTCTGATTGGACAGTGAGTTCTTTCTGAGGTATTTTATCTCTCTATAACAGACCACTGCTTCACAGGTCAGTGCTTCATTTATTCATAACACTACACAGTCAAGAAGTTTGGTCCATTTTGTTATTTTCCAATCAAACTGACTGGTAACAAAAACTCCTCGGTTACTGCAGACAGTCCTGTTGGATCTGTCTTTTTGGCAGAAGCGAGAATAATTTTCTAGCTTCTGCCACAAAGAAATTCTGTAATCAAATTATTGCAAATCAATATTTTGTGTCAAATGATTAATGTATTTGGTAAGTAGCCATGTAATAAGCTGTGTTATCACGTCGGGGTCTTGAATCACACTGTCAGGGCTCATTCTGTAATAATGACGGGCTCACTGTACATTAGCCATTACTTAGCCAAATCTCTTCTGACTGCCTGGAACTGTATTTGATGCGTGGCAATTTTGATTTCAATATTCTCTCAGGAATTATCCGAGACTGTTAACACACTGCGGAGTCTCGTAATTCCTTTCGTGGCTCTGGTGTGTTGCACAGAGGTGTCAGCTTCCCATCCATCCATCCATAATACCTGAGAGCTGAGGGGCCTGCTGTTGGCTCCAGGTGAGCGAAGGGAGGCCCAGGAGGCCGGGGAGGCCATCCGGGACGGCCCTCTCTCCGCTGGGCTGGCTCCGGTCCCAGGGCTGCCTGGATGAACCGCAGCGGCTGGGTGGAAGAAGTCTGCTGGTAGATGGAAAACAGGGGGCGAAGACCCACCACCATCTCCACCACAACTTCCCCCATCACCGTCTGGAAAGAGGAGGAACCCATCAGGGCTCAACCGGCTTTTTCTGTCGCTCCAATACGCAGTATCTTTCAATTCAACCCATTTATTCTTATCAGGGCGGACACAGCAGCATAGGACAAACTTTCCAATAAAACCTACAGCAAAGGTTGTTTAACAGCTCCTCAAAGCAGGGTGACACGCCTCTTCTATTGAATGGTTGAGGGGACAGTAGAATGTGTCACTGCCTTTAAATGAAGAATTACTTTTCAAAAAAATATGACTTAGCGATCATAGAAATAAATAAATAAAATAAATAAATAAAATTGGCAAAGAACCTAGTTTCATTACATGTTTTAGAGGCTTAATATGCAGCTGTGGTCAAGGAGGAAACTCATACTGAGTTTCATACTGAGAGTGGATGACATTTAGTGCATGGACAATATCTGATATTTATGAAAAGGTCAATATTGGTTTGCATTACTTTGTATGTTAATCATGTCTAAATGGTTTCATTGTAGAGAGTCAGTGTTGGCTTTTAAACACCTTGGTGACTTCATATTTTGGGTTCCACCAGCTGAAAATACTGACAATAGACCTTTTTCACAGCAGCCATTTTGACATGAAGCAGCAGGTAAACACAGGTGTTACTAGTGACATTAATGAAGGTTCTGTTCCATTTAAGTGTTGCAGAGTCTTTCCTGTGAGCCAGCAAGAACAATAGCAGGACCCTGGTTCTGCTATATGGAACAGAGCCTTAATGTCATTTGTAACACCTGTGTTTACCTGCTATTTCATGTCAGAATAGCTGCTGTGGAAAAGGTCTATTGTATTACTGATGTAAAAGTTCATCTATTTATTGCCAATTGTTATTCAATAGTTTTATAGTTTTGTTTCAAAATGTAGTAACAACAAAATAACATTACTGAGGATGAAATCATTGTTATATCTGAGATATAAAAGTGTTTTTTGCTATTTCCTCATTAATGATATGTAGCTTCTTGACATGAAAACTTTCAAAATGAAGAGTCTGATTCAAAAACGTCATTTCCAACATGGGAAACAAGTAATAACTTCTGCCAAATGTTTGATGACAATGTTTCAAACAGTTTGATAAAGTAATTCTATAGATTGACTTCTCTATACCTCTAAGGTAGCGTTCTTTCATTCATCAGATGAACATGTCGTATCTTGTGCAGGTCTTTGGATGAAAAGCTGATGATACAGTGGTAACTTTTCGGAGAAAAATGTAGAGCAAAATTTGCCTGCAATGTTTGCTGGCAATATGCTCTCACTGACGACAGTTTGTCAACAGTAAATCTAACCAAGCGAGATTAGAGAACAAGCTTTGCTGGCAACGGTTCAACTTCAGCCAATCAGAGATAAGAAAACGACTGCAAAGACTTCAAATGACAATGGCAGATGGTGCAAAGTTGTAAAAACATAAATAAAATATCATCATAAATATAAAACATCTAGGAAGAGTTGTGTTTTTATACATTTAGGCTGAGTGGCTGTTGGCTGCTAGTAGAAAAGAAGTTATTTTTCATTGTTAATAAAACTATGAGCTTATAAAACACTAAGAAATTGTGGTGGATAAATTTGAAAAAAAGGGGGGAAAAAATAAAAGAAATTTTGACCTTTTCAGTAGAAAAACAGACCAAAATGACAGTGATGGCAGCAGTCTGTGCCAGTTCATCCATTTCCAGCTGTCAAATGTGTCAGTTAGTGTTTGCCCTTTGCCCTCTTTGCCACTCTTCTGATCACTCACACTCGTTGCCGGCAATTTTCTTCCTAAATTTTCCCCCCAAAATTGCCTGTGTACCATCGGCTTGAGAGAAGGTGATATTTAGCAAATTTTGGCAACATAGCACATAAACAATGCATCTATCCATCACTCATGCGTCACAAAGCATAAATTGATACCTCCTCTGTGACATCTGTCCGTAATAATCTGTAATGCTGACTTGAACAGTACCCCCAAATTGACTTTGCCTCATATCGCTCCATCTGTTACGTTCATGACGCCAATGTTACGGGGGGCGATGAGCAATCAGCGTGCCATAACATGTCGTTCATCAACGTCTTTGTGCCTGCGCCTGCCTCTCCGCTGGCCCCATCTATCATTGTTCTAATTGCCCTGGAAGTCAATCAACCGTGTGGAATATGGAAAACGTCCTCCAGAGCCGCGGCGCCTCGTATATCTGAGTCTGCTCCGGAGACGTCCCGAAGATCCTCCTCCTATTTAAACGATACTATCAATGTCACGTCAAAGTCACGGAGTAATGAAATAGTGGCGGTGAAATACCAGCGAGGGTCATAAAGAACGCTGATAAGGATAATAAGGAAGGCTGATGAAAGGTAGCCCTGAGAGGGATTATACTAATATGATTGGATAACGTGAACATTCAATTGGAGCGTACCGCTGCTGAGCTCTGTCCATGTATAGATGAAAACTGCTTTATCTGCAAAAAGTACATTTTGACTGAAATGAAGCATACTTATATTCTCATTTACATGTGTGGAAGTGAAATGATTTAATGGAAATTTAATTGGTTTCAAAGGTCAGAGTGTCGTTACACCCACTCAACAATCAAAGCGAGCTATAAAAATAAGAAAAAAGGCAGCATCAAAATCGCAATTATATGTCTGTTCCTGTGATGGCAGTGATTTTCAGCGGCTATAAAAGTGTTCACCTCCTTGACCATTTGCAGATTTCCTTGAAGTTCAAATTAAGCACATATTTCATATATGGAGCCACAGTGAACGATCATGTCCAGTTTCTCTGGGTGAGAGCAGCTGAAGGGCCTCAGGAAGATTTTATATATGCAGTATTTAGTATGTTTGAATCAAATCCTGATGCGTTTATCCCCTCGGTGCGGTTCATCTGGACAGGTTTGAAAACAGGTGCCGACCAAAACAACCAGTCAGAGCTTTTCTGTGACCACTTCCAAGTGAACCCTGATGTGGTTCAGCTGTGGTGAGAACACAAACCCCATTTGACCCAGTTGCAGGAATTGACCCAAACACACTTTGCATTATTATATGTTGTAGTCTTAACTTCTCTGGTCATGCCAACGTCTGATTGCAGCACATCTTGTTTGTTAAAAATAAAGGGAGGCTGCACAGTTCAACTTTTCACTTTTACTTATCAACTAACCAAGTTCATAAACCCAAGTAAAGGAGTTGAGTGTGCAGCCTCCCTTTGTTTGTAACATTAATTTGTGCATGCTTGGCGAGCGTCACCTCCTCACTGTGTCGTCGTTTTTCTCTGTCGTAGCACATCTTGTTTGGAAAGAGTGACATCCTCCAAATGGTTCAAGATTTTGGGAGCCACACCAAAGAGGGATTGTGGAGACTGGTATTATATTTACTGGAATGGCAGCATTGTGTGGTATAGGGTTAAGGTTATGGTTGAGGTTTGTGTTTGGGTTAGAGGGTTTAGGTTAGATGCGATGCTGCCCTCAGAACACTTCAATAAATCAAATACCAACCTGCCAGGATGACTGCCAGTATTACCATCAGTGACACAGGCTTTGTGTTGTCTGTGCTCAGTTGATTTCTGTAGGGACTTGCAGAAGGTTTGTTTACATTTTCCAGAACATATTTTTGACCAATGAATGAGCAACTTTTGGAGGCATGTTTCCAGCCTCCATGGACCCCTCAGCAATGTACTTTTCCTGATGTGCTTAAATTTGGGCAGACTACCAGGTGAAGAAAAGAGCAGATAAACCCCCCAGCACAGTGATGTGCAGTCCAGTACCTGTGTGGTGAGCCGGGCTCTGCTGTGCCAGCTGGGCCGGGGCCATCTGGGGGTGGATGCCCACCTCGAACAAACCCTCGACCCCCTCCTCACTGCCTGAGCTGGGGGGACGAAGCCCTCTGTAGCACCCCTGGGTGGGCAAGTCCTCTGAACTGTGGGAGTCACTGCTGCCCCTCTGAGAGAGAGAGAAGTAAGAGAGAGGGAAAAGAGTGAAAGAGAAGAAAGGGCATAAAGGGAGAGAGACAAAGAGACACAAGAGAGAATTAGCATGTTATCCAGGTGCACTGATATTCACTGGAGCAAGAAAGATATCGAACTGAAGCCTTTCATTTTCCTTGTCGCAATGGAAATCAGAGCACAATTTTCCCCATTTCAAAAGGCACTCTTTTCATATCCCTTCCCTTATCCCTCTATACAAGTCTGATTAAATATTGAATGCCGTCAAAAGAAAATAATGGCATGCTTGAAAGCTTCAAAGTGCGCGGCTGAAAACTGGATCAAATAAACTGGGTTTCAATAAAGCAGCGATGAAACAGGCCAGGTGGAACTCCTGAGTGCTGTGAGGGAAATGTTCATGGGAAGATGGGGATATGAAAGACATGCTTAAAGACACACACACACACACACACGTATACGAGTGCACACACATGCACACACACAGAAACAAATGTACACCGATGCAGGTAGATGCACACATGCACAGTGCACTTGCAAACACACACACACACTCACACACACACCCTGTGAAGCGCAGAGGGAGCCAGGTGTTTTAATCAGGCAGTAAAGCATGTAAATAGTAATTAATGACGATTAGCAAGATGGAGGAGTGCGATGAGAGAAGCTATGTCTCCCCAAAGCCTCCCCAAAGATATGGACTAGATGTGTGTGTGCGTGTGTGTGTTTGTGTGTGTGTGCTAATCAGAGCTAATATTAATTTTCATTACAGTAAAGCTGCCTCAGCTTCACACATTAGGATTAAATCACACCAAAGCACCTTTGGTGTAAGCCCAGTTTACATATAAGGGTTTGAAGATATTCAAAAATTCAATGGGGGTATAAAACACACACACACACACACACACACAAAACTGTTTGTTTATCGCTGTGTACATTTTAAATCATGTGCTTGAGTGTGTGTGTGTGTGTGTGTGTGTGTGTGTGTGTACCTGGCTGTCTCGGACCAGCAGCTGGTAGCTGCTGTGTTCGTCCAGGCTGAGGTCATCAGGCAACGCCAGAGACGACGACTTGTCTGAAAGCTGCTCCGACATCAGAGACGCCTGCTCCACCTCCGCCAATCGGATCTGTCCCGCAAACACAAAGCAGCCAATCACATCGCATCATCGACTTACCAGTGGGATGTGATGTAACCGTCACTTGTGCTTTAATTTAGATCTGACATCTGCATAGAAACTTAGTTTGGATGTTAGAGGTTGGGGAGAGCGAGCATGTCATTATTATTATGAATACTCCAAAACAAATAATAAAAAAACAAAAATAAAGCTTAGTAAAAATCAAAGCAGTTGTTCAATTATTGATATAGAGATAAATAACAAACATAAGTTTGAACTGCGGAGAAGCTGCAGTGAAAAACATCAGCGTCTGTCTGGGGAAAATAACAAACAACAAAAAAACTTCCACATATGCCCAGTTTGAATAAATGTTGCTAGGCTATTATACAATAATTTTGAAAAACAGACAGCTTGGGTTTTAATAAATGCTTTTTTTATTGGCTTTGTGAATTGTTGATATCAAAGAAGTTTGATTTCCTGCAACAAGCTAATATTTATTGTCAGAAAAACAAATTGGAGCCAAAACCTCCATCAGCCTTGAATTGTTTTGATTGTATGAATAAGAGCTGATTTATTGTGTTTGACTTAAAGTGCACTGTGCAACATGACAGAGGGTTGACTGAAGTGAGGCCCTTATAGACTCAACAGAAAAAAATCATGGAATAAGCATAATTTGATGGTTGAGTCAACATGGTTCTCACTGATGTATTACATGCTATGTCACGTTTTTGTTGTTAAAAGGGTCTTCAGTGCAATCGACCCTCAGCAATTTTACATAATGCACCTTTAGAACAAGGTTGTGTTCATATGAGTCGAGTCCTTCCCAAGATTTCTTCCAGTTCTTCCCCTTTGGGTTTTTCTGGGACTTTTATCTTGCCTGCTCTGAGGGTTCAGGTCAGGAGGGTTTTTATCTGAACTGTGGCCCTGCAAAGCCCAAATAGACTATGGTGATTATGGACTATTAATACACTTGAACTTAGAATCCACATAGGATCCAAACATCTTCAGTAAAGGTGTACATATGGAGTTTGCAGTGTGCAGGTTCCACTCTCGTACTGTTTCTCCTCTGGCTCCAGCACCTCTTTACCTCCTGTACTGTCTGAGATGAGGTGTCACACAGCTCACTCTGTGTCTGTAAACAGGGAATCAGTAAGTGATGACAATAATAGAGGAAATAACAGAAAGAAGAGAGGAGAAGGAAGTCGATGACTGTATGAGATCAGGGCCACATTACATTAATATGCTGCATATTTGTATTCCAGCCAGCATCCGTACACATCAGTCTCTTTAGCTGCTCAGGGTAAACTGAAGCTGTCCTGAGTGAAACAGTCCATTATATATAGACACTAACTCAATGGCACCGGAGTATGAGCCATTCAGTTAAGTCGCACGCCTTCACATGCATCTTCAACAGCAAACTGCTATGATACTATGACACACACACACACACACACACACACACACACACACTCAAGCAAACACTGAAATATTCAATGTGCTCCACATCTGTCAGGCTGAAATCAAGGCAGCACTTCTCCTGTGAGCTGAAATTGGGTTTAGTTCATGTGTGTGAGTGATTTATGCAACAGGGAGTGAGCCACCGGGGTCGGACTGCAAATCACTTGGCGGTGAAACGTGATTGGACCTTTTATGATTCCATTGCATGATTACAGCAGACAGAGAAAATGGTAGAAGATCCCTTTAGGCTACAGAAATGTATGTGGTGCTGTTTTTGACGTCTCTCTCGACCCTCCATCGGTTGAATATATTACAGTGAAAAGTGAAGCAAATTAAATGAGTTAATGCTCAAAGGGCTCGGAGCCACAAATGTAGAATTACTATTTCTGATGGAAAATGAACAAATAAGGTGCAAAAGGTTTAGTTAGGGGAGAGGGTTACTTATTTCCTCCCACACCCAGATTTTTAAAACTTTTTATTTTCTTTCTTTCTTTCCCTTCTGGAACCCAAAGCAGCAAACTATCACCAAATGTGCAATCATGCTTATTTCATATCCATAAAGTCAGTCAAATTTTGCTGAAATCACTCTTGCTTCAGTTCCCTCATTGTCATTCAGCTCTCATCTGTATTCCATTATGTGCATCTCATGACCATGGTGGCATTGCATTTAAAACAATGACACTGTGTACGCTCATTTATCCTCCATGCATAGCAATTGCCTGGCTATACAAAGACAATTAGAATTCAGTACCTTGATTGGAGTGCGATGTAAAAATTCAGTTCTAATCTGCATATTTGTTGCAGCTATTTTGGAGTCACCTTCCTCTCACCTTGCTTAGTGACAACCAATAACTGTAAAATGGTTTAAAATGATATTTCACCAATAATAGATCTTAAAATGGTTTCATCAGAGCATGTCTGATTCTATCAGACACATTTTCGCTGCAGACTGCAGCTCACTGTGTATTTGTGTGACACAAGCTTGTGATGTTTTCTTCAGATTTAAATTCGTTAAGTCAATAACTTCTTAGTGCATAAAACCGCTCACTACCTTTACTTTCTCAAAAGCATCTACATCATCCAGTCGAGCTGTAATGGACAACATAAAAATTTCACTCATTTAATTTTCTCTCAGTTTTGACGTCTTCCACTTGACATTACTTTAAAGTCGACAGCTGACCGCCTCATATACATTTATGGATGTTAAACTCACACGATGGCCGTGGTTACACCTGTCTTTTCAACGCAAGTTTGCATTAAAGGAATACTCCAACGTTTTGGGCAAAATGAACAAAATAAAACAAGAGTCATTTTAGGATAAATTAGATAATGGGAACTATAACCTCTGAAAACATGTATCCTTCCGCCTGTGTTCATCTGATCTCAAAATCCTGAGGTGGGGTGAGGTGGTCTGGCCTGCACTGCTCTCAACTATGTGTGGACATGAATCCGGCCACAATCTGGATATTGGAAGCAACTTCATTATTAGGGCCCGACCGATTCATCGGCCGGCCGATTTAATCGGCCGATTATAGCCCTTTTCAAAATGATCATCATCGGCCGGAGTTTTGCCGATTAAACGCCGATATATTCTTAATTT
>OMLF01030754.1:3916-16944 GCA_900302615.1 Holocentrus rufus
TTTCCGATGTTTTGTGTTAAGTCTGGAGAAAATTTCAAGCAATTTTCCGAATGTGTGCCAGCTCTTACGTGCAGCACTTGAACGCAGCATCTCTCTCTCTCTCTCTTTTTGGACCAGCCTGCGGTCAGTTACAGCCAGGCGGGAGAGCGTTTGGACAGCCGGTGGAGAAATCTATGAGGGTACATGCAACTCCCACTTTCCTTTCCCCCTTTCCACTATAGGAGTAGGCAGTGTTTGGTTGAACTACAATGCTCTCTTTCAGAGTGAGTGACTCGTAGGAATTTGTAAGGGAAAAGGAAGACGCTGAAACGTGGCTGGGGTGGATCAGCTTTCCTGCTTCTTCATGGCATTTAGGCCCGCCAGCTTGGGAGATAGGCGGAACTGAAAAGCAGCTTTTGGATTTGTCACAGCCCAGCACCATGAGTCGTTATTACATTCACTTCTAATGACAAAATAATAGACTCATTCATATAACTTTTTATCAGTTCCTCCAGAAGCAGTGTGTCTGGTTCTTTCCATGAGGCCTCTTGAGTGTGGCTGAGGTCACTCTCTTTCACACATCAGTGATGTCTGTCTGCCTGATGACACAGTGCAGGTCCCAGCCCAACAACGGACATTCTCCCTGTTATTTCCCACAGCTGTGTCCCGACTGATTAGCACCCCTCTCTGCATGCCTGTGACCCGTTCCTCCTTATCTCTGAGCTCACTGTTTTCAAAAGTGTGAAGTCTTAACGGTCAGCTGGAGACTCTGCAGCGGACTCCCTTTTGAGGTAGTGCTACTGTACACAGAGCAACTTTTAGGGCAATCTTGATCGGCAACGGTGCCCAAGAAGTTGCTTGGATCAGTGTATTAGCCCATTTCCATATACTCTATGTGTCCTGAACTGATTGGATAGCTAATGAATACAAACCCATGTGTAAATGCATCCAAATCTGATTTCTTAAACTACCTCAGGAGTCTTTAGATGCATAGTTACTGCAGCCTGGTCACGTGTAAATACGTCGACTACACAAGCCACATATGCCATATTGCAGGGCTCCACTTAAAACATCTGAGCGGTCATCCACATCATGTGCAGGAAAGTCCAGTTGTATTTTTATCTGCCTGATGAAGACACATAGATGTGGAGTGTAAATTGTAAATTGAAAGTAGTTAAGGGATGCATGGAAAGAGTAAATGATTTTTTATTGGCTGAAATATCTTCTTTTCCTTGCAGTTTTTGTCACAGCAGCAATATAATGAATCATTTCCCCCCTTTTGGCATTAGTTGGCCTCTTTCCAGGTTTTTTTTCCATTTCTGACCCTGTGGTGTCCCATCCTCATTTCACCCTAGAAATTGCCTGCCCCGGTGCATCACCACTTTCACAGTCAGAGTAGAGAGGCTGCCTGCCCCGGCAATAACAGTATCTGTTCCAGAGAGGACATGATGGGTTCATTACCGTTCACCTCCAGTCGTTTGCTGTGGTTGCAGGTTTGCTGCCAGTTCAGCTGCAGCGCACAATCGGACTTGCTGAGAGGAGAAGAGGTCAAACATACTACAGAGGGGGCACGGGGAGAAAGAGGAGGCAGGAGATTGAGATTGAAGAGCCGGTGTTTTCTGTAGTCCTCGGTTCACTGGACACGGCGCTGGCGGCAAAGACGGAGAGAAAAGGGAAGTGTATGATTCGTGCTATCTGCGAAATAAAACATTTATACAAGGCGGGGTATTGCTGAAAAGGAGAATGTGAGATCAGCAAAAAATCCCCTGATAAATAAAGTTTAAAAACTCAGTAACTTCTTCCTGAGAGGAGGATAAATGGGTCGATGCGATAAGAGTTGATGAGTGAGGGGATGAATGCTTTTGGCAGGCTTGTTCTCTGAGGCACTGATGCTGCTGAGGAGTGGGCTAGACCAATCGGACTGACAGAGACATATCCAGGTCACTAGCTTTACTTTTGACTTTGTTTCTGATATGGTGCCTGATTCAGACCCAAACTGCTTCTTCAGTATGGATCAGACAGACAGACAGGCAGCCTCACAGGGAGAGACAGGTCAGGGGTTTTCATGCTCCAGACCCCCAAATTGACTTTTATTAAGCTGTGGAGGCCAATTTGAAGTGATGTTGCCCCAGGGACTCTGACTTATGATTTGTGGTAAGTCTTCAATCGTTCATATGTCAGCACTTGAGCACTGAAAAATAGATTCAAAATGCTGAGATTAAAAATATAAACACTCATACATTTTCTTAAAAATCCAAACAATTACTAGAACTCGGCTAAGGACCGTCTTAAGTATTTTAGCACCAACATCTTCTCCTTTTTTAGAGTTAGAATAAGGCTGCATTTTTGCTAAGATATTCTTAGTAGGAAATAGCATAATATACCACTACAGAACAGATATTGATTTTTTTATTGATTTGATTGATTTTATAATTTTATTTCACATTTTATCACATTTTTATTCTTTGCTCATCATTGCACATTTTGTATTATGTTTCTCCATTTCTATCATGCATCTCTGTTATATTAGTATTCAGTTTTATCTCTGTATCTCAACACCATTCTTTCAGTCTGATGATGATGAAGATGATGATGATCAAGAACAAAAGCAGACATTTTTAGCATGCGTGGTCCCAGTGGGAATCAAACTCCTACACCGAAGTAGGAAACCAGTCCCAGGGCCGTGATGCAGCCTGCAGTTGGAGGGTGTGCATGAATTCCAGCAGCACACCTGCCCCAAACAAGCCTCGCCCCGACTGACATTATATAATCCATGCGGGCCCAAAGCCAAACAGGTGCCAAAGCTGCCTTTGGCCCCAGACAGCGACAATCCAGCGTCTCTGTCTTCGGTTTCTTCCTTTTCCTTCCTGTCCCTCCCACTCCCAACTCTTAAACACACTCACACACACACACACTCTCCCACATTCTGGCTTCACAGATGCAAATGCAGGCATAATCCACGTGAGCCATGTGACACGCTACACGCCGTTTGCTCGGAGGAGCCCACAGAACAGCCAGCGCGCGCCCAGCCCAAGACCACGACAAGCTGTTTCTTTCAATAAGTGGGCACAACTGTGAGGGAGGCTACTTGACGATTTGGGTCAGAGCGTGGGGTTTTGGGCTTTATTTACCAGCACGTCGTTTTAAAGACCACAGGCAGCCGTGGAATAAAAAAAGACAATTAAAAAATTTAAAACGTGTATGGCACGTGTTTCATGCACAAGGAGTGTGTGTATCTGGGTGAGCATGTTGCATGTGTGTGTGAAAGAGAGTGAAAAAAAAAGAGAGCGTATTAATTATTGAAATGTTCCCATAATACATACCGTGGCGGTTGTTTTAGAAGCAGTCAGCCTATGTTTAGCCGTGCCGGGAGACAGGAGGAGATTTGAACATTCTCAGCAGATGATAAGGAGATATATTGAGTGACAGAGACTCTACTGTGTCTGGTACTCTCATCAGGACTCCAGAGACGGAGTGCTCAGCTTAGAGGAGAGATATCTGCTCTCATGGATAAGACTAAGAGGGGCGACGAGGCTGGCTTTATCTGCTTTCTTTCTCTGGGCCTCATCATGTGAAGGACACCGTTTCCTAAAAGGAACTTTGCCCTCTTATGTGAGACAAAGAAAAAGAGTGCAGGAGGGATTTCAAATCAGCCATATCATCAATATTAGTCTCATTACCCATCATAATGAACTAAATGTAGCGCTCGGTAACGTCACTAATATACCAAATTAAATTTTGATGTAGGTTCTTGCGTATGTTTTGCAGCCATGCCAGGTGGTGATCATTCATTATGAAACACTTCTACATCTAACACCTCTAATCAAGCCTCAGTCACAGCCTCAGCACCCCCCCCACTCCCCCACTGGGACTCTTTATTCGACTCAGCTTTGGAGAGGACTTGCGGCTGAAAGCTCGGTCTGTCTCTGGTCCTGCTGCACTATATTTTGTCTCTTAAGTGCTCCTGTGCCTTCTTTTGCCGCTGATGGTCAATTCTCGAATTGCCCCTCGCTGAAAAGTATTTTAAACCCTGTGGGACTGTGAAGGTCTCTGATTCCGCAGAAGGTCATTTTCAGTGATGTGGGCATGCTGTTTCACTTGGCAGACATCTTTACTGGCCTTTTTGGGGAGGTTCCCCTGCTCGCTCTTTCACTGCTCCCTTGTCTAATCATAAAGGCCTATTTTTAGCTGGCACATACATATATACAGTAAATCTGTCAGAGCTGTGTTTGCTTACAAAGTGAATGGGAAGCAGGAGTGGGGAGGGGGGAGGCATGCCATGCAAAGTGCTGTTTTAAGGGTGTGGGATCTGTGGTGAATCCTAATGAGGGCTCTTGTGAAGGGAGGAGGGTGTGGTTTAGGCAGTTACAGGGACTTTTTTTTTTTTTTTTTGAGTGTTTGATCTCTCTATCTTCATCATATTGTACGCTCTGCGAGTCTCCCTCCCACAGAGTTACCTATCATTTGTGAGGGAATCTCCCTCGGGCCCTACAGGGGAGATAGACTATAAATACAGAGAACCTGGGCCATAGTTTCTTTTTAGTTATTAATTACAGCCATTATTAACATTAGAAGCATAATTAACAGAATAACTACTTCATGCAAGATGATTTGAATGTGATTTAACCATTTTGTGATTAAGCAATCCATGCATTGGTTTCAATGCACTCATTACTGGCCTTTGCTGTTTGCACTGCTCAATTCTCTGCAGACACATGCATCAAGTCTTCCTGTTTTGGTGCAGCTGGTTGAATGTCCAACCTAATTAAGGCTTCTTTGTTTGTGCCACAGCATGTTGCTGAAGTGTAACTGATTAATGGTCAATACATCTGATCAGTGATTCATCACTCTTGATGACTCCAACTTACTCAGCGGAAGCATCAGTGGTGAATGTGCTGTGTGAGCCTCACTCATCCTGCACAGATCAGCAGAAGACTCATTCAATCCTGCCGTGCACTGACAGCCGGTCAGCCTTATCAATCATGTCGTTTGCAGGTGGAAAGAAAGATTCAGAGCCCATGATGGTGTAAAAGTCACAAACAGCAGTTTTACACAGTGGATTTGACATTTGCTGGCAGAGTTGTAGAGAATTTTGTTTCAAAATGAAGCACTTGGCACAAAATGACACTCATAAAATAATTGCTGGCAGAAACCTCTAGGCCTATACTCTTGTAGTTTAAGGATAAATGATCAGGTAACTGAGGTCCCTGGTAATTATAACAATTTAATAAAACATTTTCAGTGTCTTGGCGATATTGAAACATTTTTTTCAATGTTGGGTTGAAGTTATGGAAATGAACACTTCACATGAGGTCAGAGGGGTGAGAAAAGACGCTTTCTGGCAAAACCCAAGAGGAACCATGTCTCACTGTCTGTTCTTTTAACATGTCTCCTATCTGACAGGCACTCACACAGTAGACAGCGTCTTGCCTGCCCGGTCCTCTACGGCTCAGGCTTCATAATAAAAAGATCAGCACTGGAAAGTTTCTTTACCTCAGAGTTGAAACAAAGCCTGTCTGTTTCTTGCACACGCTGAGGGACATTTCAAATGTAGCTGCCCTACACTGCCTCCGTCCAAGTCAAACTGACTAGTCACATTCAGCGCTTTAAAAATTTTGTTCCACTTGACGTAAAGAAACCTGCATGAGCTCTTGTGGTGTATAATTAGGCCCTCTCGACATGGGTGGTGGTGCAATGGAGAACAAAGCCTTCTTGTCGCCTAAGAAGCTCTCCCAGGTCCCATCCTGTTGTTAGGGGCGTATGGGAGTCTTTATGGGAGTTTTCCCTCCCCCTGTTCCCTGCTGGGTGAAAGAGGTGGGTGCTGCACACCACACTTGGAGGTGTAATGAAAAGTACAGCCACCTCTTTTATGTGTATAATAAACTTTCACACCTACCGGCCTGTATGACTTATACTGGCTGGTGGGATCAGCAGATGTACCTGCTTCACAGGCAGCATGTATCCACCTCATAAACTTCCTCTAAATTACAGAGTTACTGATTCCTCAGTAGAGACTTTGCAGTTTTGTCACAAATCTAGTAGGCTTAATGATGGCTGCTGCCATTATGAAGATCCACTGTGCAAATGACTGCATGTATAACAAACAGGCTAGAAGAGGAAAGATTATGAAATTAATAAAACAATGTGGTGTTTGTGCAAGTCCATTCCGTAATATCATAACGAAGAGAGAAGGAGTACATTTGTTCACAAGTTTAGGTCACTGTGATAGCTTATGGTAAACTATCTTGCCAGTTCTTGTCTTTTTAGCCCAATCTTTACTGTAAAGCACTCTGTGTAAAAAACTAGCCATGTTTATTCAATACGGTTGAGATGGACGAGACAATGAGGGGTAAAATAGTTGCGGACTTCCAATATGGCTGCCTGAAAGTTACGCCAGATGTCCAACAGTAGACACGGTTTCAGTCCACCCAAATGCTCAAACTGCAGAACAGTATTTTTTAACACACCTTCAACCAAAATGAGTGGACACCCCTCCTTTTATCTGTTCTAACAAAGGTCTATCTAAGGGAGTCATTTGAATTGCGCATATAGATTTTATTTCTGCAATAAAAACAATGGAGAATACAATAAAATTATTGGAAAAAAGGTTGCACCTGGACATGTATGGATTAATCATTTATTTAAGGTAATAAGTCTGCCTCGGTTGTCTGAGCACAAAAACTAAGCTATTGATTATTCCACAATCTATCTAAGTGGTGCACTATGTAACAGGTTGTGTTCAATTGAATGTGCTGTGTGCATGTGTGAGAGTCTGAGAGTGGAGTCTGTGCATGTGTGTACTTGTATCCAGCCTGAATAGACATTGTAAAGAGCTGCTGAATCTGTGCTTTACGTGTCTTGGCATCAGCTGGTAGAGGTCTGCCCTGATGGCGTCGACCACTAAAGTGACATGCATGCTTGTCAGGCAGAGACTGATATTCGGTATGCAGCTTTCTGATGCCAGTTGCCATTCCAGTGATGCCTTTTTCATGTCTGCACTTTGTAGCTTCCCTCAGACGGCGCAGTCCTCTCACCAACTGCCAGTATTTCTCTCTGAAGATGCAGAGGCATTTGGTGGGTTACCAGCTGTCCCTCAAATGAACGCGTGGCTCTCTCCTGGCGGTTCCTGGCGTTCTTGGCACATGGTCATCCTGTGATCGAGGTTGGGCACTCAGACCCAGGATTCCCCTGCAGGGCGGGGCAGATGGAGACTCTCCTTTGCAATTTAAGCAACTGGAAGGCGTGTCTTTCCGGTTGCCACATACTTCATCGCTTCTATCCCTTGCTATCCCATTGCATCTCATTCTCGCAGTTTTTTCATTTCCATTCAGCAAAAGGTCACAGTTTCAATAACCCACATGTGCAATATGGTTAATCCTTTTGGATTGAGGCCATGGTTTCTTGAGAGGCTTTCAAAGTGTGGCTATTTTCAAGTGTCTGCAGCCCAGCCATGTAACACATGCTCTGTAGTAATACAGGACAGGCTATAAATAATTCTAACAGTTCTAACTAATTCTTCAAAAATCACTCCAGCTCTCTGTTCCATGAAGTCCTGCTGGATTTATCATGCTGCTGTTCTCACATCAGACAGCCAGTGTTACGAATCCACACACTGAACAGAATCATAAAGCCTATGCATGATCACAGCCTTCAGACAGACAGGGAGACAGACAGACAGACACACACAGACACACACACACATTTGAATTTAATATAGTCTACAAACCCGGTGAAACAATAATGAGAACATAATGAGAAAGTTTGATTTATGCTGTGTTTGAAGTCTACAGGCAACTTTTCTATCTGTCGGTCCTGAGGCTAATTGCTCGCCGCCTGTCACAGAATTCATAATGAATCAATTAGAGAGGTGTTATTTCCGCCATTAGGGATCCCTGCATTGCTGGCCATTTTTTTTTGTTCACTGCACGACTGCTAGTTTGGGTGCATCTGAGGACAAAACAAAAGGATGTGTGAGCACTGGCCCCTGCTGGTAGACTGATGCAACTGTAACGTGGAGCATCATGGTTACTGTTGTTTTTCAGTTAGAGGTTGAGATTTTGATGATTCTTTGATGGTCTGAGACCTCAGATGCATGGTCTGCATGAGCTAAAGAGCACGATTGTTCGTGCTGGCATCTAAGTGCACATGAAATCAAAGCAACTCTCTACACCATTTCATCAAAAGCTGGACAATAGTGCCGCCTGCTGTCTGATATACTTAAATGCATGCTTTTGATGATGCTGTGCACCATTTTTTGTGACAGTTCTATCTATTCAGTCACTGATATTTTTAGCTGTGAAATTTGTCTGACAGATCCCCTACAGCAGAGATTTCTATTGAAAAGAGTCACTGCTGCTTCTTACCAAAGCTTGTGTAGCAATGACAATGTGACTAGTCACTAACAGAATCTGCAATTGTCATGTTTAAGACTTGCATACCTCCAAGAAAGCCACTACTGATGAATGACAAACATTGATTAAGTGTGTCTAGATATATAATAACCATAAAAAATGTTATGTTTACGCAGAACTACCATCTGTATATGGCTGTAAAGTCCTCAAACTCATAGCTATTTCATGATAGTGATGCAGTGGGCTGTAGTACTGAGCAGTTTTGTGTGTGGCTCTGAGAGTGTGGGGACTCTTTGGATTGATGTTGGTATGCTGAGATACCTCACGCTATGAGTAATGTTTATTTCCCAGTCACTATAGGCTCATACTGCATGAGTCAGGGCAGGGGGGTGTATGGAATACAGTTTTTCTGTCAAAGACGACAATGCTACATGAAACGTCATTGTCGCCAACCTGACTGACACAGGCGCTGTGGGCAGTAGGCTACACTCCCATCAAGTTTCCAGCATCAGTCAGTGAACATTGTCACCGGTTTGCTAATAAAAAATAATTGGGCAATCCCTTTGTTTTTTCTACCGTCAACACAAAGCGCGCCCATGCACAGTTTGACAGCTAGGTGTGGAGGGGAGAGTACGCTAACAATAGTCCCATTACTGCAGTACCTCCCATAGTGTAGCTGGATCCAATCACAACACCCAGCGAGAGAACAAGAGGACGAGGGAGCACAATCAAAGAAATGGAATGGTTTCTGCCTGGAAACGGGTTTAATTGATTTCCTCTGTGTCTTTGTCTCTCCTGTGCATTTATCTACTAGATGGAACAGTGGAGGAGAGAAAGAGAGAAAGGCCGAGTATGAAAAAGAGTCAAAGAGATACAGGAAGAGGCCATCAAAGGTCATCCTCCAGCGCTGCAACCATAGCAAACCGAGGGAGTTTCAGTGAGCATTGTGTGTCTCGGGCCGATTCCGCTCCACAGAATGAGATTCATGAGGGAGAACACCTGCACTGTGCAGCGGTCTGCCTGCATGCTTGCCTGCCTATCTTCCTGACTGCAGTAACATCTGGCAGAGGAGCAAGTAAATTCAAAAGGAACATCTGCACAGCAGCAAGCAGCCAAGCAAACAAACAGTACTAATGGACGCAGTCACAGTTCCCAAACACAAAGCTACATTGTTGGACACCTATTTTCCCTTAATTAAGACCATATTAAGTATTGGCACTGTGTTCTTTCCAGGTTACTGGGGAACATTAGAATAGTTGGTAAGGAGGCTGTCTTGTGTCAAAGCTTGCATGACATGCAATATACACATGTTCTCACAAGCGCTACAATATCATACATATTTATTGTCCGAAGGGAAAATCAATTTGCAAGACCAGCAGAAAAAACAAAACGCTCAACAATGAACAATATTCCAAACAACATTCACAAGCTAACCATATTCAGTTACATTGATAGTTATCCAGTTAGAAAACAGCTATTTTGTAAGACTGGCTGATCTGTTCCTGTGTATGGAGCAGCCAATGCAGAATAAACACTATACATTATACACAACAAGCATATAAAACAGCATTCACCGGTTAACAATTCGCCATCATGTTATCACACAAAATTATAGTGCGCATCAAAATATAGTGCACACCATCCACAGCAATATAGGAAAACAATCTCAAATTCACAGTAATTATAGTAGAATGGATTACATGCTTGCACACAGACACAAATAGACACACACACACACACACACACACACACACCCTCTCTCTCTCTCTTTCATAAGTGAGACTTGAGACACAATACAGAATTCCTCCAATGCTGCATAGTTCCAACATTGAGACTGCACACTTGAGCAAGAGTGCGTACAGTGAATACCCATGATTGGCTTAGAAAAGTCATGTGATCGCAGGCTGTAGTCCCCTGTGTTAGGCCGTGGTAATTGAGGCTTCCATATGGTATAGATCAGATGTAGCCTTCACCACAGCATTCCTCCAGCATAGAGGCTCCATGCTTATGTCCACACTGAAAACTCAGCTAATCAAACAACTACCTCCGGCAGGGACTGCAAGGGCAACCCTGGTTTCAAATACAACAGTTCCGCCTCTATCTCTTTCAACAACACCCTGTGTCTCTTTATTTCTCCCTCCATATAGTGTCTCACTTCTATAGGACACCTTCCCCAACAGGCTGTTTTCACAAAGAACAAAATAAACATATCACAGGCCAAAGCTGTCCTCTTAGCTCTAAGCTCAAAGGAGTGTGACTGTGTTTGTGGTAGATATTAAAGAGGGAAACAGTGCGTGGTTGCAGTTAGTCTTTGTTGCAATAAATAATATCTCATGTTTTTCTATGGAAGATTATGCCCAGAGATGTTAAATCCTGCCCAGTTTCTATTTGGTTTTATCCATGCATGTCTGTGCAATTTACTGAGTAGGTGGTTGTAATAAGCTTGATAGTCCTAAACCTTCTTGTCATACAGCTAGAATACTGTGTTCCATTATATCATACTGTCATTTGCTGTACTGATCTGCATTCATTCTGCAGTACTGTGCAATTGATGCTGTGCAACTCATGTTATGGGCTATGCATGTAACAAAGTGATAAAGGATGGGTTATGTGAAAATGAATTGCACAAATCTACACTGTAGGATGCTAGTCCTTTCTGCTTGACTCATAAATGTCGTTGTTTACTGATCAGTAGGTTTTAGCTACCAAATATTATTTTTATTTATGCAAAATGGAAATATATTTAGACTGAAAATACCCAACTAAATTAATACTTAAATCTCATATAATGTATAATACCCAAATAGCATAGCAAAACATTGAGGTATTGTGGCTGTGGCTGCAGAAAACCATAGTGATGCCACAGGAGATAAAAGAATGTAATGTATAAGGTCTTTATAGACTTATTATTGAGTGCCACAGAAAAACCAGCATGCACATAAAGAAAAATTAGGCTTGACCCCCAATATTTAGGTCAAGGAGTCCCCACATGCAAAAGCACTGTTTTTTGCACAGTAGACCTATGAAATCTAAAACACTATAATGTATAATGGGTGGGGAGAGAATAATGGTAGAGAGCAAAACATATGGTTAGAATAATTCTGATACATTATTCCATAACAGAGATCATTTCATGAGAATTACATTTTTCCACAGTAAATTTTGCAGGCCTATTTCTCGTTCTGCTGGGAATCCCACGGGACCCTTCCCAGGACCCCACACTGACACCACTGAGATAAAGGATTTTCTGATCACAGTTTATTTTTAGATTGTGAGGTTGGGTCAGGCACGTGCAGGGGCAACATGCCTGATAAATGTCTCTTCCGGTGCACCCACTTCAGGGATCACCGTTGGATTACCTGCTGTATGTAAATATCTATAGGCGTATATACAGTATAGATTTACCTCCATCACCATATCCAAATTAAGTGGGTTAGGTCTACCTGTGGCCGGGCAATTATAAAGACCAGTCTTCTTGGTCAAAAGGTAATCAAAATGTAAATTAGATACTTTACTCTTTATTTCAGACCAATACTTTGACGTGACGGCCGCCAAATAATGGTTACATAACTTAGTCGTGACATAATAAAATTGCAATAACTTGATGACCTGGCTGACCCATGAATCATCTACGCTGCAACCATGAGAGCTATATCCTTTATTTCTGAGCAAAACAGAATTAGAGATACTGTTTCCACTCGGAAATGACTGCTAATTTCTTTCTTTTCTCATCTAAGCTAGCTGTCATCAGAGAGGAAAGCTAATTCTAACTGACATTTTTTGAATTGATGAATGAATTAACGGACGTTTTTTTGGTATGGAACCCACGTTACTTAGCTAAGTGTTAAGAGGGGGTAAAAAGCAAACCTAATTACTTGTTTTTTAGGGCTGGTAACACACTTAAATTCTAGTGATTCATTGCGCTTATTCGTTTCTGAGTAAAGTAACACGAAGCCACCAAACTTCGGCTTCAGAATTATATGGGTGTACTGTCTCTTTAAGAACCCTCGGCTAGTCTGCTTCGTATTGATCAATCCACCATTTTCCAACACACAGCGGCGGCAGTGCTAACACAGCTCCGGCAGCGAGAGAGAGAGACACCCCTCTACCTGGAGAGGAAGCCAGGGACCCGGGGCAGTCATGGCAGCGAACATGTACCGGGTTGGAGGTAAGGGGGGGAACATTTTAGGACCTTTCCGTATCCTTTATGGCGGACTCGCCGTGATTCGTCGCGGGTTTTTTTTTTCTTACACAGCGTGGTCTGTCTTTCCTTCCCCTCTTTTATTTCCCTAAAGCTAAAGAGCCTTGTGCTTCACAGAGGATGATGATGGTGACTGTGTGAAGAGGAGGATGGTGATGAAGAGTAGTGGTTCGCTTACAGAACACCTCCCGGATTCTGTTGTTTCTTTTCTGTTGTTTGTTGTAACTTGTGACTAACCCTAAACAACTACTTCAATGTGATGATGCACCTAATGCAGAAGTAACATGCATTTGTGATTCTAAATGTTTAAGTTAAACGCGGCGAACAGCTTTTAAAAGTTTGGCATGCCGGTCTACTGTCGTTTGGGCAACCATTTAATATCAGTAATAATATAAATCGGTTATATTATATGCATTCGACTGACCAGTAGCAAGCTTCACAGAGTTGGTGGGGAGCAGTAAAGAGTGGATGCCCAATTCTTTAGCAGAAATGGGGCT
>OMLF01030756.1:0-10245 GCA_900302615.1 Holocentrus rufus
AAGCTGTTGTACTGTTGGATGTTGCGTTTGAGAATGTCCGAACAGGGACCCAGGACGCGCTCAAAGCGAGGCCGGTCGAGCTTCACACACTTCAGAGGGCCGCGGGCGACCACGGTGGCGGCGCGGGGGCGGTTCATCAGCAGGGCGATCTCACCTGGAGAACACAAACACACACAAACACAACTTAGCTCAAACTAATAATAATAATAACAAACTGTATTTATACGGCATTTTTCAAACCCGCAGTTTCAAAGTGATTCATGACAAGGTGCAAGTGCAGAATAAAACATTAAAAGAGAAGGGAAAAGAAGACCTCAACATTTAAAAACAAAGAAATCTAAAAATTCTGAATGTTCAAATGCAGGTTAAAGACAAAAGGAGCTGAGTGACAGATATTTTGAGAACAAGAAACTAAAAAAAGAAAGACTATTTCTTTATTCTTACCAAAGTAGTCAGATGGTCCTAACCTCCCCACTTCCACAAACTCTTCATTCTCTGAGCGACGCTGCAACACAGCTGCAGAACCCTGAGGAACACACACACACACACACACACACACAGAAACAGTTCAGTACAACATTGGGTCAAACTAGGTCACCGAGTTTGTCCAGTAGTTTTGTTGGGTCTTTGGATTATCAAGCTCAATCAATATATTAAAGACCAATTAAAGTTCAATCGGTCAATAAAATAGAACGTTCAAACACCATGTTTTCATGAAAAAGCAGAAATGTCCTGATGCATCACTGAGTGAAATAAAAACCATGTCATGATATCAACACTTTAGTAACACTGATACTTCATCAATCAATTAAATTCCATCTGTTGGTGACGATGAAATTCCACATCAACTTCACCACCAGAGGGCGTTTGTGTGGGAGGCTCATGGATCAGAACAGTTAAAAGAAGAAAAAATATATAATAATAGATAGTTAAGGTCTGACTCTTGACCTCGGACTGCAGCCGTCGCAAAAATCAACTGAGTCAAACGGCAGAAAATATTTGATAACAGCGTCATGTATCTCAAATCGAAAGCAAATCCTCCAAATATGAGGCACAAAACAGGATCCAGACACCCAACAACATGCAAACCTGCTACACAGCTGTCCAAGTCACAGACCACTAGTGTGTGTGTGTGTGCGTGTGTGTGTGTATACCTCCAGGATGATGAAGAACTCATCTCCAGGCTCTCCCTGCACCACGATCTTCTGTCCGTCCTCAAACTGGACGGGCTCCAAGGCGTCAGCGACTGTCAGACGCTCCCATTTGTCCAGAGACTCTGAAGAGTAACGGACACAGAGAACAACGACTTGAAATGACAGACAACTGAAAAAAACATCTGTTCTGTTGTGGTTGAACTTGTTATCTGGTTTGTTTCCAGGTAAGATGTTTATATCGGCTCTTCATTTCCTTTTTTAATCTCAAAAGCACAAATAACTAACAGGTTTCTCTTCTTGTGCTTTTTATTCAAATTAATGTTGTTGTTTTCATGGATGGATAAGTTTAATTGATGGCAGTTTAGTAAATAGACTAGTGAGAAAAGCAAGAAAGGACAATTATTAGTTATGTCAGAAAAATTACACTTCAAAACAAAACTTTATTGCTGAAGAACGTGATGAAAACCAACATTTTTCTCATTTTAAGCAAAATATTTTGATAAGGTAGTAAGAAGTGTGGACACAGAACAGAGGAATAGGTACCACTTAGATTTAAAAAAAAAAAAAACTAAGATTTTTAAAAAATGTAATGACTTACCTAAGATAGACACTTTCCTGAGGAATTCCTCATACATCTTCCTCTTTCTCAAGGTGCTGCCCTGTAGACAGAAAAAAACATTTGGTGATGCAAAAATCACATGAAATTAAATGCACTGAAGAATTACGTTCAGAATAATGCAAAAACATTACAGGACCCATGATCGCAACCAACAAATATATTGAGAGTAAAACAAAAATATGGATTTTAAGTACATGCAAACATGAATAAAGTGTAAAATCAAACATTTTCATATTTTACAAAGTTAATAAAGTTCCTTTCAGCACTGCTCATGGTCCTGCCCTGCATTACACACACACACATCTGTAGTGTAAAGCGTCTCCTCACCATGAGTATTCTCCTGTAGCTGTCTCTGTCGATGCCCCACAGCTTGACGTTGGTCTTGGCTCTGACGGTGGCGGCCCTCGGGGTGCCGTAGATCAGGGCCAGCTCTCCGAAGCTGCCTCCCTCCCCGATGCTGGTCACCCAGTCGTTGTTCACGTACACCTGTGAGGAGCAGGGAGAGTGACAGGTACAAAGGCATCAGGGACTGAAACATCAAAGCAAGAGATATTTCCAAACACTTAAAAAAAACTTGCAGGTAAAATCATTTGAATTGAAAGGAGAGAAAATAGAAATGACGCCGGAGAGAAAGAGGGAGAGGTATAAATAGATCCCTTTACACTCCCTTTACACGTGGCATTTACATGCATCCTCATTAACTGAACTATGTCTGAATTTTTTCAAGGTAAAGAGCAATCAGATTTGTCTTTCTGGTACGAGATATGTGGTCATGACAGGTGTAAAGGGGAATATAAATAAAGCCTCTGTAAAATCAAACTTGTACTGATGTGAAATGTTGATCCTCAGATCAGGAGAGATGCTCATGGATTTGGGAACTATATTTTAAGAAAAACTCAAAAACTTTCAAGCCGATCCATTCCTTGACAAAAATAAGCTTTCAAGCATTTTCAAGGCCCAAGGAGACGCTGTTCAGTATTTATATCTATATATTTTTTTTTTAATCTAAAATACACGGAGAGTCAAATACTCACATCCATCTCCCCTTGATCAATGACATAGAAATTGTCTCCTTCATCACCTGTGTGCATAAAACGATATTGTTAAAATCACAGTCACAGTCAAAAATGTTCTTTTATAAGCTTGATTAAAAGTTCAAAGTAAAAATGTAGAAAAGATGAGATCCTACCCTGCAGAATAACCGTTTCTCCAGCGATGTAGGTAACAGGAAACATTGCATCAAATATGTCGCTAGAAAAGAACAGATTTGCATGCTGATTAGCTTCATGATTTAAAAAAAAAAAACAACTCTGAAAACCAAATATTGCTCAAGATCGGTACCTCCTCTCGTTGTCGTCCAGATGCGAGAAGAGCACATTCTTTTCAATAGCTTTGGCCAAGGCTGCCATCGTCTTGTAATCTTTAGGAATGACCTTGGAAAACAACACAGATATGATGTTTGTTCGGGTTTTTGTCAACACAACACTGACTGCATGTTATTATGTTGCAGCACTGTGTGTGTGTGTGTCCCTGTACCTTTCTGACGTAAGAGGCTGCATCCTCCTCTGTATAAACCTCTGCACTAAAGGCTCCTCTCCGCCGGCGACCCTTCACCACAGGGTTCATGGGTGGGGACACCTCCTCATCGCGGGAGTCTGAACGGGAACTGCTGGCCTTCTGCTGGTTCTGAATCTGCTTGGCCTCCTCCTGGAAGCAGCACGTGGTGGAGTGGAGGGGAAAAGGAAAACAGTACCATTAGGTGACAGGGGTTAGAGCTTCTGCAATTCACTGATGTCACTGAATCCATTGCTTGAGTAAATGTGGTAACTGTGGTTATTCATAGACAATGGAGCGTTTTGTTTTGAACATGGCTGCTAAACCACAAATGTACACATAAGTAGTCCAAAAACTTGTCGAAAACAAGTCGATACTGTAAACACAAAACCAATAATATTGTGTTTTTGTTCAATGAGCAAAGTTGCAACAACAAATATATAAGAGCCAAACAGAAAAACAAACATGTTATGCACATGTGAAGGAACATGGCAAGTTGTGTTAACATGAGGTTAGCATGCTAGCAGGAAAGCTAGTTAGCTTCCAACATACAAAATAACAAACAAATTCTGGCTGTTGTTACTTCATGACTGCAAAGTGCTGAAAAAGTTGCATATACTGATATGTTTCTGGGAGTACAACTTCTTAAGGGTTTTGTTTTGTGCTGCAATATTCTGCACACTTAAATGCAACATAAATGTAGCTAATGACAGCTGTAATGCAGTATTTAATTGGGATCTGGACTCAAGCAGCAATAACTGAAATGTAGTTACCCAAATTATTACACACGAAAATTTCTATAAGCAAAATTTGGATGAAGCTCTTAATCAAGAAACTGAAAGCATTCAATAACAAAGTAAATGCAAACAGACCTAATTGGGTTCGGAGACTAAAATAGAAAAAAGGAGGGTTTGAGCGTGATGAGAAATTGCTTTTTCTATGAGATCCTTAGTGTTGATGCTGACAAATAAATAAACTGATTAATCAGATTGTACTTTGCCAAAGACATCCAAGAGAAATGATAAAGTTTAATACTGCAAGTACTAGCTGGCTTATTAAACAGCAACTGCCTTGTGTAACAGGGCTGGGCGATAGAGGCAAAATCAAATATCATGATATTTTTTAACCAAATGCCTCTATATGAGTTTTGTGTTGATACTGTAGGGATGACTATTGGTGCATTCATAAGATACTTATACACAAGAGATTTTGGATAAACAATCATTATTAATGTGGATTTGATGACCAAGCAGGTAGACACAAATTGCACCTCTTTACTGTAATTCATCTTTTAAAACCAGAAAAAGACAACACTTATCAAAGGTCAAGAGGTGTCTTGACATATCACAACATCACAATATGCAAAATCCCAGAAGACATCTATTCCCATATCATAATGTCAATATAATATCAGTATATTGCCCAGCCGTAAATGTAATGTAGTGTATTATGATCTGTTTTTTGTCCACTAACCATAAAGCACACACATGCCCACACACACACATGCGCACACACACCTTCTCCAGCCTCTCGAAGTACTCCCTGAGGAAGGCCATGGGCCTGTCTGGCCTGGAGGTGCACAGCTGGACGATGCAGTCCTTCAGCAGCTGTTGGATGTTGTGTTTCTGCACGTACTGCTCACATTCCCTCAGGCTCCGCTCTTCCTCGCTGCTCGTACTGCCCGACGCCATGACGACAACCACGACCCTGCTCCTTGACCTCTAACCTCTGGACTTGAGAAAGCAAGACCAAGTACAGTTAAAGATGATCAGGGTGCAACATGCATTCGCTGGCTTACCAGAGAGCAAAACAGAGTAGGTGTGTCAGCGTGTGGCTATGTGAAATGGACTGAGAGAAAAAAAAAAAAAGGGAGTGTGAGAAAAATAGAACCAGAGTGAGAAAGCACAGCGGGATGGGGTGTTGTTTTGGCACTGTAGAGCCTTACTGCTTCTAAGTGGCAGGAATGAAAACTGGTCATATGATGTGATCAAACACCTCTGACTAGACAGCAAACTAGGACAAGCACACTGCTTGGCTTGCTTCTATTTACATAAAAACAATCTTAAGTTTTCAAACAGCTTGAACAAAGGCTACTACAACAGAGACAGTAACTGGATATGCCTGCAACTCTGTCATACACTTTGGGCCTAATTTTAGGCTGCATGTTGAGATGAAAGGCAACTGAATAAATTTCACAACCACAATTCCATAAAATAAAGCAAAAAAAAAAGAAGTGTTTGTACTTTCAGGAGGTTGCAACATTATGCTATGACACGGCTGCTGTGCAAAATAGCCATGCAGACCCCAGATCATCTGATCAGATTCTGTAATACAAGTTACTGTTGATAGCTCATTGCTTGGTCTCAACATGCAGTCCAAATAGGAAGGCCTTGAGAGCCCTGCTGTAACCAATACATGCATTTTAAATGAGCAAGTGCCACCCAATAACAATAAGGTCTACTGAACAAACAGATAGCTCTAGCCCGCGCCTGCATGTGTATTATGTATGTGCAGCAGCATAATAGGATTCAGATAATTTCTAATCTGACAAGGCCCATGGGAGATTACCAGCCGTGTTATCAAAGATGGGGCTGGCACAAAAGATCCTTTATGCAACGACAGTAGAGGTGGAAACTTGGCAGGCCTATCTAACTCTAAATCTAAATCTGAATCTAAATCTAACATAGAGACAACTGAGTGGTAAATGATGCTGCTTTCAGGCCATGTAATTCATCACAAAAAAAATCTAAGATTGACTCCAAAATTTCAAACAGCTCCTTGTTATTTAAATATATACGTATACCTCATATACCTCATGCACTGATAATTTCAGAAAATTACTGATTAGAAAAGAGAAACGGGTGTGCAGCCTTATATATCTTCCGTCTCCCGCTGTTAAAAAAAGACCCTGAAGTATTCAAAATATGCAAAACACACTTTATCTTCAAATCACTCAGCCAGTCACTGAACAAATTCACGTCACCTGTCTAGTAAGGGCGGGTTGTCAGTTAAATTAAAGAAAACACAACGATGCTCAAATGACCTTGCTGAACAGGTGACGATGGGTATGCCGGAAGATGGATAAAAGTAACGTCTCTAAACGAGACCGGTCTACAAATGCTGCTAAATGTTGCTTTAGCTTTTAGAGGCAGCAAAAGCAACCTGCACTGTCTGTAATACCAGCCTAGGTCAGGAAGGCTTCATGAGGATACTGATGCTGCCAAGTACAGCAGACAAGTGCTGCTCAGACACTAGCTAGCTTAAATTGTAAATACCAATAAATACCAAATGCAAATGCACAATTTGAGCAAGTTTTTGCTTTTTCGCTTGGCTAGCTTTCACACACGCTAAGTTAAAGAGTGTGTCTGGCTAGTTTAATTCCTTGCTGGCTAGCTTGTGTCAGCTGGCCTGCAAAGGCAAAGCTTTCATCCAATGACGCCATCTTGAGCTCTATCATAAACAAACGCTAGACGGGAGGAAACAAAATTCACCTATCCAGAGGTCATTTGATTCAAGAGCGGAAACAAGCAAATACTTACAAGAAACTATAATTTCCTACCGAGCCCTTCGATAGTGACTCGGGATGGATGATATTTCTCAAACTGTACTGTTACCAGACCCTCGCTTCGATTTTTTCCCAAGCCCTGGACCGCTGCCCCACCGGATACGGGTTAGAACCAATCACGAGCCGTCATTGACGTCAATTCTCCTCGTTCTGACATGTGAGCCGTAACCCCTGGCAACCTTAAAGGAGCCCGCACGGAAATCGTGACGTCAAGGAAATAGTTTCGAAAAAGAAATCGATTGATTTCAGCTTGAATCTATTTTACAAAAGGAATTTCCAGCTGCATTTATTAAGAGTGAGATGTATTCAATGCACTGAGCGTGGATTATTTTTTTCAGTTTCTCTTGTTCTTGAGATTGTTGGTGAAACTATTTATTTCGGAGGGACATGCAGAAAGTCTACACTGGATTCAGTTCAGTTCAGTTCAACAGCCATACTGTTTTCATACGCTCTTTTAGTTAAATGCTTTTCATAATTGCATAAATTTGTTGTCATATCTCCCAGGGTGGCTCGTTGTTTTGTCGGAGCACAGCCGGGTAGTAAAAAAGGCTTGATATCTTACCTATTTCCTCCAATGAAATGATCAAAACAATTCCTCGTGACAAGACTGAAAGTATAATCAGCCAATCAGCGCAAGTTTTTCCAAAGAGGCGGTTCTTATTTGATCGACTTGCATGACGATCAATCAATCAGCGGCACGACCAATTGAAACAGCGGAGAGGAGAGCTTGACCTGCTGCGGGCAGCCAATAGCAACGTGCCTCGGTGTGACGCATCCTCCCATCAGCTGTTTTTGTTTTGTTGTCTGAATATTGGAAGTTAATAACATAATAATAACAGTATCGCCTGACAAAAGTGAAACGATCCGTCACGGAGTTGTACCTTCTCTTTTATTCTCTGCTCAGATTTGAGAAGGTTTAATCAGACGGACTCATGTGTGCCAACACAGCTTGTCCGGACATTCCTCTCCCTCAAGTGTGAGCGTGGCGCTTGGAGTCGGGGAGCAGAGGAGGGGAGCGGGGTTTCGGCAGGGATCGATCCGAACCCAAGGCCTCCGACCTCGGCCAGCGAGAAGGGAAGAGCATCGGCGTCCGGGATGGAGTCCCAGGAGGCACCGGACAGTCCCGGAGGGCACCGAGGCTTGATCTGCGCCTCGTTCAACCAGGACACTACGTAAGCGACCTGCCAGTCTGAACTCAATCTCCTTGATGCACCTGAGTGTTGCATAATTTCCCAGCGCTATAATTTCCCTGCGTGCTTTTGTTTTGTGGCAGCACTTCGTATAGAGGCGAAGAGTAGAGAAGGGCTGCTTTTGTGCGTACATTGCCCCCACAAAACTGAACCAAAAGCTTATCCATGACTCATTAAAAGTTCTAGATTAGGCCCATGCCGGCTGAAAGTGAAGTAGGCCACTGTGTTAATCTTCAAGGCCTATTGCACATTAAACTAGACAGTTGTTGGACAAACTTCTGGCTGCTTTGTTGTAGTGTAACCAGACAACTTTATTAAATGCATTCTATTTAAATGTCTCTTGTAAACCATTAACCCCGGCTTGAGTCATGACACAGCCTATTGGGCAACTGTGGTATTTTCCAAGTGTATCTGTTGTTGAGGGGAATTTCACATGTGGTTTTGCCCTCCAAAATAGAACAATATAGCTGTCTATTTCTGTTTATTTATATGACTCCCCACTAACTGACCATTCACACCTCTGGGCGTTAATTAGCCTCAGCCTAGGCTATACCAGAGGGATTAATGGAGGTTCAAATGTAAGTTAACAGACAAAGCATGCAGAACTCAGTGACTTCTTCAGTTGCAGGTGTGTCATTTTATTTAACATCTCATCTGCCTCTCATTGTAAAACCAACCAGGTGGCCAAACAACCAACCCGGGCTTCTTATCCCTTTTCCACCCACTTTCATCCTCAGCCATGATAAGATAAGACAACCTGTTTTTGTTGACAGCTAACAGATTTTAATTAAGTGTGATTTATGATGACTCGGAGCTAGATAAGACATCCTGATAGACATCATGTCATATGCAGGCACTATAAGCACTGAATGGGATGAAGTGAAGCCTGTATCAGACCTGTTGACCGCCTCCTGCCCCTATCCACTCCGCAGTGCCTCTCTATTATGGCCTTATGCTGCTGCTTATCACCAAAGATGGTTCAGTTATCAGCGCAGCTGCACAGAAGTCACCTGACCTCACTCACCTCAGCTCGTACCATACTGACCATACAAAGCATAGCTTCACCGGATCCTTAATATTCCCTCTGATGGCTATTTATAGTCGCACATGGCATCGATTCATTTTATTTCACTTCCTGGTCAAAGCAGCTGTATACTTGTTTGTGTGTGTATGTGCATTGGAATACAGACACACATATAATTTACAATAAACAAAATCATTTGACTTATGTGGTTTCAGTTTGCTCTGCCAATAGCAAAGTAGTGATTTATTCTAGATCTTCTTTATTGAGACAATAGTAGACTATATATGCATCTGAATGGTATTGTATTGTATATAATATATATGGGTGTATATGTGTGTGTTTCTGCGAGGCATTGCAGAAGATACATGCATACTGGAAAATTGTATTTCATCAGATTACATGGAGATTAAATGCAAGACAGGCTAAGGATGAAATAATAAAAAATCAACAGCAACACTGTGATTGGAAAAATGTAATTGTAATGTTATTAAGGGATTTTTCTGGGCTGAGTGTGGTAAGACTGCCTCTCTGTGTGTCTTAGCTCTCTGTCAGTGGGCACCAAGTCTGGCTACCGGCTCTTCTCAGTCACTGCTGTGGACAAAATGGACTGCATCCATGAGGGAGGTAAGAGGAAAACAAATTGTACTGTTTGCTCATTAGTTCATGTCTCAAAATAGACCAGTAATGGAGGACAATTCCCCTACCAAGCCTTACTTTCAATGCAAAATGCTTGTCCATGTCTTTATTTATTTAACCAGAAAAAATCTCCCAACTGAGCCCATCTTTTCAAATGAGGTCCTGGCTAAGATAGGTGGCACTGGATAAAAACAAAGATGTAACAGAGAGAATCATTACTACAATAAGACTGCCAGTATATTATAATACATGGGAAAAACACACACGACATGTCATAACTTAGAATAAAAAGGGAACAGAAAAGTGAGTAGCAGGCAGTCAAAAAGGAGAAAACATAAGACAGGATGGGAGGGAGCACCACCAAAAAACATCTAAAAACACTGACACATTCTGACTGATTCCTGTTCTGACTGATTCCTGGTAATGTCCTTGAACTCTCCAAGAGGAACCAAATCACTCAGATTTAATTCCTTTCATAATACAATCCAGGTAAAGGGTGCATC
>OMLF01030759.1:3354-14076 GCA_900302615.1 Holocentrus rufus
CCCAGTCAGACGGCTCCTGAATCCCAGTACCAGACGTCAGGAGCTGCCACATGGTCTCATTTTCATGCACATGGACAAAACATTTTTGCCAATAGTCATTTATCGGCTTCTTATTTATTTTGTAAGGTAATTATAATTTTCTGTTCTTTGTGTTATCATCCTGTATTTTTCCTCTGGGGGATCAGTAAAGATGACTCTACTGATGCTTTCCTGTGGCTGTTCTGTGAGTAGCAGATATTTAAATGGAGGTGATCCAGATTGAACCAAGTTCAATCTGCAGTGCAAATCTCTGACATCACAGCTCAGGTTCTCATGTTGACGCTCTCCTCCTCCCTTCAGTCCTGTTACAAAGTTCTAACATGGACAGTTGTGACTTGGTGGTAACGATGATTAAACGATAGTGAAATAAGATCCAATCATTACTCAGCCAAGTGCATTTTGAGACCAGCATCAAGCCCATCTACTCTCTGTCTAAGAATCCTGCATGACGTTTGTTCTGCAGCTCATACAGTTAAATGGGTTCAAGTCATTCTCATGTTCTCAGTTCCCTGATTAATCTGGGTCACAAAGGGGAAAAAAAACATCCCCCTCAATTTCTCATTTTGGTTAATGGTTGAATTTTTTTTAGAAACTCTTCAAATATAGTTTTTTAATTTTTTATGCTGAAAGCCTGCAGTGTATTTTTCAGCGGTGCTGCTGCCAGCAGAGCAGTTAAAGCATGAAGTCTCTGCAGTTCGTCCAGACCAGATGCCAGTCTTGTCTGAGCGCAGGGTCGTGCCAACGTTGCGCTGGCTGGCATCCCTGAGCTGTCCGATGGGCGGGGCCTGTCCCGGCTGATTGATGGGCTCATTGTTGCCATGCCAGCCTGCTGCTGTCACGGCTGCTGCAAGGGGCCGATGTCTGGGAACAGCTCCTATTTTTGGGTCTTCAGGGTCACTTTCTCAGGGGAACTGGCAAGGCCTCACCGCCAGGAACTGTATCATCTGTGTGTGTGTGTGTGTGTGTTTGAACCTCCTAAGCCTGGCGTGGAACACACTGAGACACAGCAGTATGCACAGAAAACATAACCTGTCCAGTTTGGCAGAAGGGCAGTGCAGCTTCTTCCCACTAGAGGGCGACTCTCTCAGTTAAGGTGCTTAAGGTAAATCAAGGTATGGAAGAATCTGTTGAAACAAGGCAGAATGAGGCGGATCAGCCCATTGGGATCAAGAAAATGGCACAGAAAGAAAATTCTGGAAACAAGTTGATTTCATATGCAGCAGTCACACTCTGAATTTACCCAGCCAGTATTTGATTGATGGTGACGAGGAGGAGGGAGGTGGCAATGTTCAACATCAACTCAAAGGAGCACTACATTTTCACAACTTGATGTTAGCTTGGGGGAAAAAATCATATTGTGCACTTAGGAAACTGTTTTGAACTGATGAAATAAAGACATTTCATCCCAGTTTTGTAAAACATTGCAGCCACAGACGACCCGTCTCAACATCATTTTGGTGCTACATGTTTTCTCACTGTGTCATATCAACATCTGTCCAACATCAAAATGTTTTCTGGACCTAAACTTTACAGCACCTCTGAAGCTGTCGTATTTACACAGTGTGTCGTGTGTATTTGAAATACACGTCTAGTTTATTTACTTTGACAGAGCTCAGCTAATGACTCCTGTAGACTTCAAGTCTTTATGCTAAGCTAACACAAAATGTCCCCCATAGGAACTGGATTTTGGGGATTATTCCTTTAAAATTTTGTTTCTCTTCAAACAAGGTAAAACCATCTGCCAGTGTGATGAGATAATCCCACTTGTTTCCAATTCTATCATCAACTTTCCAGAATGTTCTTGAACAAGAGTCATTTTATTGAACCTAATGTTCTGATCTGCCTTATTCTGCCTTGTTTCAACAGATTTATTCTATAAAGTTCCCAAAATAAGAGAAACTGCACTGGAAACAACATTTTTTTCCCACCTGTTTTAAGAAACCCGGACTGTGATCCGTCGTCCTGGTGGAGGTTCACCAGGTGCTGGAGGTGAACGTCTGATTGTGGCAGTGACCTTGGAGCCTGCTGCTGCATCCGCCGAGCATCTGATAGGACTGCAAGACAACAGCTGTGTGTGTGTGTGTGTGTGTGTGTGTGTGTGTGTGTGTGTGTGTGTGTGTGCAGTACATGTGCATGTTTATGCATGCGCTCCCTTTCCCAGAATCCCACTTATTTTTACATGTAGTTTACGGTCCCCAAACATCACGAGGAAAAGCGTTCCTTGTCCAAAAACCGCAGCTTCCAGCCGTGACGCTCCCTGTCCCGCTCCGTCCGTCTTTATTTACAGCGTTGGCGTGTGATGGAGGAGCCGTGCGCTCTCTCCCACTAACAGATTGTCATTTTGACGGCGACGCCACAGGGGGAGAGAGCAACAGCCTGAGTCCGTCCCGCTGAAACGCTGTTTACTCCCCTGGAAGGTCACGGGGCCGCATTAGAGCACAAGGACACACACTTCCGTGCGCACACGGAAGAACACACACTCACGTGCCTGTCGAGCACACACTCCAGCAGTGGAGTTTTGGAATGGGAACAAATATATTAATCCACCATCATGTTGTGCGATGAATTTGAATTAATATGTGTGTCGCCTCGAGTCTTTTCCCATTAATTAATCAAGTAAAAGAGCCTGGAAAGGAAAATAAAAGTGATCAGTCATCATTTGCTGTCACGGCTCTCCGCTCTGCAGCAGGGGGGAGTCACATGGGAGTGTGTTTTTGGGTGGGTCAGGAGTTTTAAAGTACCACTGCAGCACAATAGATCATGGACAGCATTCAGTCTATAGATAGATTTGTGTAAACGTACAGTCACTAGAACATGCAGATACACACACACACACACACACACACACACACACACACACACACACACACGTACACATATACAAGACAACTTCCTTTCACATGAGTTATAACCACTCCACAATAGCTCCAATAATAGTTTCCCATCTCTGTGCTGGTGACAGCGTTGACCCCGCCGTGACCTTTCAGTTCTGGCTGCAGAGGCGGTCGACATCTCCTCTGGTTTCATTCAGGCAGACAGATGGGACATGAAGGAGGTGCAGAACTGGACCGGCCTGTGTTTGGGAGCGCTGGCCGGTCAGGCGGCGTCTCGCTCCCCTCTTGGTTGCAGGACGCCACCTGTTCGCGCTGCGGTCCTGTCCGTCTGCACACGACTCTGCAGGTCAGAGCCAGAGGAAAGATACTGATTTATATCTGGTATAAATAAGCCAGCAAACATTTTGACACTAAAAAGATGTTGATAGGACGGCCTGGGGCAATGTTGAAAACCCGAGTAAATAAAGCAGAAACTTGTGTCATGATAAACGTAACAGCCACAGGCCGATTGAACATGTTGTCACTACAGCAGTTAAATCTTCAGCTCCATCATCAGTTTTCTGCTTCCATAGCAAACAGTGGAACAACACACTGCAAATCATATTCATCTCAACCAAGTTATTTAGTCTCATATTCTGTGTAAGAACCTGACAGTGGGATGAGATAATCCCACTTGTTTCCAATGTAGTTTCTCATGTTTGAGGAATTTTTCTGGGAACAAACATAAATGTGTTGAAACAAGGCAGAATAAGGCAGATCAGCCCACTGGGATCAAGAAAATGACACTTGATTCAAGAAAATTCTGGAAACAAGTTGATTAGCACTGAAGCTAAATGGGATTATCTCATCCCACACTGGAAAAACCATATAAACCATATAAATAAGTCATTTGGTCATATTCAGTGTTAAAATCTTTCTGTTTCTTCAAATAACTGAAAATCTGCTGATGGGATGAAATTACATTTGTTTTGATTTAAATTTGTCAGTAGGGGATTGAGTTACGTGAGTTCAGCCTTGTCACATGTTCTCCTGGTTGTTCTGTCATGTAACTTGCTTTGGAGAACTCATAATTAACAAGCTAGCTGTAGACAGAATCACAATGTTTGTTTACAACAGGGTGACCAAACCTCCTCCTTTGTTCTCTTTTTGGGTCCTTAAAAAATCAGTCCATGGGCTTTTAGAAATTCCTTAAACTGTCTGCGTTTTTTCTTCGCCTGCTCCACAGATCATTTGTGCTAAAATTATTATTTTTAACATTTTCTCCATAGTGTAACATTACGCATGAAGTATTTAAAATATAGGTTGTACAGGGCACTGCACTGCTGTTGCACACTGGTACCAATTTGTACTGTGTGACATCACATAACTGAGTGTCTCTCCTTCACTCAGATCGAAGAATAGACTGAGCAGCTCACAGAACCAAACACAAACACCTTTTCAACAATGAACTGTAGAAAAAATATACGGCAGACAGGGAAGACTAAGGATTGAAGAATGAATTATTCACTTTATCTTTCGTTAAATTAACATTTGTTTTTTAGGCTTTTATTCTATTATCTGCTAGATAATAGAATAAAGATTAGATTAGATTAGATTGTGTATTTATGTTGTACAGCAGAGGTATACAAAAAAAAAAAAGATGGGTCATCGGTCCTCTTTTTCCAGAAGCACAATGAGGTCACTGCTGTGTCACGGTCATACAACTTTAATAACACGGAGCAAACGGGAGCAAAATAATATGTAACAACTGAGATGTAGTGATTCAGTCTGGCAGGTACCGAGTGTGAGGTTGTATTATATGAGGCTTGAAGTTTGGATTCTTACCTGTACAGTTGTTTGCTGCTTCATGTGAGTGTATCTGATCCTCCAAGTTTGACCCGTCAGCTCCTGCTGAACACGAGGCTGTGAGCTTCACTGGGATGAGCGGCTGGATACTGACCAACAAATGATTTGAATGTTTTCTTGTTAGGTTTCTAAATTCATGTAACCTTCAAAATAGTTCCCTGTAAAGACTGTAAAGACTGTTTCTAACAAGACACCAAGGTTACAGGAAGCTTCCTGTCAAATGTGAGACATACTGAATTTATGACAAAGCGTTATAGTCATAAATACAAGCTTCTACTTAGAAAAAACATTCACTACACTTGGAAATTTGGGATTTGCTGCCTCTGCAGGATTTCTCTCACTTTGCCCCCAAAACCTGACTGAGATTTTGACAAGCATGGAGTTCATGATGGAAGTGTCACCAGTTACAACAGGTGTTATCGATCCCTGGACAGTCACATAAACTTCTCTACACTGTGACACATTTATTCAGTTCATCCATACAACACTCGTTAGCTTTTGCGTTTGCTATTAGCTTGTAAATCTGAGTAGCTGTTAGCTGTGAACACGTGAACACTGAAGTCATGAAGAGGAGATGTCAGCTTGGACTTCTGATGTCTTTGATTTGGTGAGAAAACTAACAGACTCAGTGTTTCAGGATTTGTTCTTATTTCCCTGCAGTATGTGACAGTCTGCTGGGTGTTTTGTGAATTGCTGTTGTTGGTTTAAAGTTTTTCTGAGACAGTTCAGTGAGCTGAAGCAGCAGCCAAAAATTGATCCTAAACACACACAGATGGAACTACTTCTTCTCACACAACAGTGAGTAAATAAACTAAGAGCTTATTGTTTCTCTCTATTCAGAGTCCAACATGACTTTTCTACAAAGATCTTCACTTACAGAAGAAGTTAGTCAGGGATTAAAACTGAACCCACGTCTGTGTTTCTGTATGGAAATACTTAACGAACACAGGGAGGAATATTTGAGGAGGGAATAAACAACACAAGCACCACTACAGTTACTCTGCCTGTAAAAGCCTTTTTTGAAACCACAGATCAAAACCAACAAGATCCAACTGTTGTGTTCATGAATCCCACTGCTGTAAACTGTCTGAAGTGTTCTGCTGAAACCATTAGCTGTAAGGAAGTGAGTCTTTGACTAAGCAGCGCTTCAATTCAACTCATGATACAATAGTTATCGATTCAATTCAAAGTGATAATTCAGAATTTAACCATATAGTTGTATTTACTTATACAAAGTTACTTATCTACTAGCTTATTACTTTTATATGCAGTTAGTTAGTTATTTTTGAGAAAAGTAACTAGTAACTGGAACTAATTACTAATCCTCAACTTGCACAACACTGGTAACATGTAAGTCTGACTCATCAGCTCCCCCTGTTGTGAAACACGTTCATCACTGGGAGTGTGTTCCCAAACATGAAGGAGGAGATACTGATCAACACAGTTTTGAGCAGCAACCCTGAAAAAATGTCTGGATGGAGGCACAACAACACGTCTGTCACTGAATCATGATCACAGCTCAGTCCAGTCCTGCTGCTTTGAAAATGTGGGAACTACTTTCTTAAAGACATAGTCCTTCTATTTTGGTGACCAGGTGGTCGGACACTCCAGCCGACCTTTTTCCATGTACCATGATGTCAACCACTTTTACATCAACCTGCTGAACACCAGCTGATCCAGGGGCTCCTCAACAAAATGAGAAATAATCCAAAACATGAAAAAGTTTGAAAACCCTGTGTTACAAGAAATTGTTGGGAATATCCGGCAAGTCTTTGATGAATGTTGGTTAACATTATTTGATCATGTTACCTCAGTCCTCAGTCTCACCTCCAAACTAGAAACATCAGTATCAACATTTAATAATGTTAAAGCAACTACAAGGAGTTTTTAACTGCTCATGAAATGGTCTCAATTTAATACTGATGCTTCTGACCTACACAGGCAAAGGAGCCCATCAGAGAGACAACTGGCTCTTTGTCTGTTATTCTATTCTATCTAGTTATTCTAAAGACCTGCCAACGACCTGGTGGACGAAACAGCTGTTTAAAAAAGAAAAGCGGTATTAAAAATAAGTTACGTCTTTTTTTCACTCACTTCCAAAGGGAAATGCAGTCTTCATTCCTGAGAAACACGACCGCTTCTGTCCACATGAGCTGCTAAAATCAACACAAACTGAGAGCTCCTTGTAGTTGTAAAAATGTAAATGCAGCTGACGGTGAAGTCGGCTCAGACTGTGTGTTCACACAGCTGAGGAACACTTTACATCACGTTCTCTTCTCTCTTGTTCATCCCAACAGAGAAACTCTTTTCACCCTCTTCTGCCAACTGCCTCCATTGTTAACTTCAACACGTCTCTCACCTATTGGGATTCAAGCCCTGCAAACCTGAACAGAACAATAAAGTCCTGAAGTTGACCTGCAGGTCAGTTTTCACTCTTGTTCAGGGGGAAAAATCAGTCCCTTGTACGTTCCCAATTTTAATAGAAAGCAGCGGTGCTAACATCACAGCTACTGTTTACACTACAGCTTTACAGACACACACACACACACACACACACACACACACACACACACACACACACACACGGCCTTAACACTTAACACATCATGCTGTTCCTTGCTTGTTGCCAGATGTTGGGCCTCTACCACTCCTCCTCTCCCTCCACACACATATATTCTCTCTCTCTCTCTCTCTCTCTCTCATACACACACACACACACACACACACACACACACACACACACACACACATGCACCTGCTGGTGCCTGGCTGTGGTCCTGAGGGAGGCCTGTGGTTTTCCACATCCTGTAGCAGCTGAGCTTTACGTGTCATTCCTCCACAGAGACTTCACAGGTCAGATAATGTCTGGGCAAAACTCATGAAACCAGCTCAGGAAACATTTTGAACTGATGTCAGAAAGATGTTGAAGTCCTCGTTTCACAAAGTGATGCAGGCAGCAGCGACTGCAGAGCAAGTCTCCTCATGTCTTTGCAGTTTTCAGCTCTGGTGTTGGACAGGCTGTTATATAAACACATATTCATTGTTTATTTTATATTCTGTTTTCTTCATTTTCTTCATCATTACTGATGTGACCAACGGACAGATGGAGAAGAAAAGAACGACATACACATGATACACTGTGTAATTCAGACAGCTTCAGAGATGCTGTAAGGTTTATTTTTTCACTTTCACAGAGCTAGGCTAATGACTCCTGTAGACTTCGAGTATTTATGCTAAGCTAACATGAAATGCTAACCATAGGAACTGAACCAGTGGACGTACAGAGGTGAAAATGGGATCAAACATCTGGTCTCAGTCTGGGTAAAACAGAAAAATTATTTTGCCCAAAATGTTGTCGTGTTCCTTTAAAAGCTGAAAGATGTAACATTAACAAACAAGTTCGACTTGTAAATGTTTGGTGTTTGGTGACATCGTGGGTCAGGATGACGTCAGTACAGAGGCGTGACGTCCTCGCCCGTCTCATCCATTGTGAGGAAAAAAGAAACATCAGCTATTAATATTTTTGGCTGCATTCTTCCTCCAGATTGATTACCAACAAATTATCAGTAAATTCCGTGGCGTGGCAGCGCTGCAGCGGGCTGACAGGATGAAACCAGACTCCGGGCGCTGCATACCGCTCACATCAGAACATGGCCGACGCCTCCTGACACTTCCTGACATTCTTGCCGCAGCTGAGATGCAGCGAGAGAGAACGCTGTAATGTTTCCAGCTCTCTGATCTGCTAGCCAGCACACACACACACACACACACACAGCATGCCCATGTCATGTACAGGCCTGCCCTGGCTGTGTGTGTGTGTGTGTGTGTGTGTGTGTGTGTCCTGTCCTCTATCTATTTTTCTGCTAGGCCAAGAGGGTGTGGAAGAAGAACTGGGGATGATAGGGACAGAAGATATGTATAAAGTGATGTGTATGTGTGTGTGTGTGTGTGTGTGTGTGTGTGTGTGTGTGTGTGTGTGTGTGTGTGTGTGTGCACCGAATGAGCTACTTTCCAAGACCCAAGCCCCGCCCACTGCAGGGCAAACATGTCAATCAAAACATCAGCACTGGAAAACTATTGGCTGCTGTCAAGGCCTCAACCTTACACACCCTGTTTTAAAGTGTGTGTGTGTGTGTGTGTGTGTGTGTGTGTGTGTGTGTGAGACGGCTCAGCTCCTCATCCATGTCCCACCAGCAGGAGACACCTTAGCCTCTGCTATGATTAGACCTGCAGAAACATTCAGCAGCTTCATTCCACAGATATATTAGCTGTTTAATCCAGTGCAGGTCAGGCGGGTCACACACAAGCCTGCTGCTTAATGATGACACGTGCACGCACATACACATGAATGCATGCGCACGTGCATGTGCAAAAGAGTCAGGACACACCTATGAACACACACACACACACTCACACACACACACACTCACACAGTGTGGATGCTGGAACACAGAAACCATGGAGACGATTACATACAGACACTCCATCGACTACAAATCTACACGGCTCTTTGTCGCTATTTTAAAGGGACAATCCGCATTTTCATATGATTCAGATTCAGATTCAGAAAACTTAATTGATCCCCGCAGGGAAACTGCTTAAAAGTAAGAAACAATTCAAAAAGAATCACTTTCTGACGTGGCCTGTGTGCATGAGCCTGACACTGCACTGCTGTGATGCTGCGCTCTCGTCATATTGGATTTTAGAAAAAACATTCGTATCAACATCTAAATGTTAATCAAGTAGGATTTTTTTCCACAGGCTCAGATTTCTCCCACCTGGCAACATGAATTTGGGAGAAATGTCAACACAAAGCAGGGAACCCACCAACGCTGACAGTCTGGTATAAAATATCAAAATTATCATTTGTGTTCACACTGTAACTTCAGTGGATTCTTCAGTCTGAAATTACACGATGCAGCTGCTGACCGAACATGAACGTCTGACTGCAGACTGATGAGTGTACAGAACATTTTACTGAACATAAATCCACCTCGTCTCAGGGCATTTTGTCCCATGAGCTCAATGTCTGAAATGCAGATGACATGTTGTGGACAGGAGGAACGAGAGCATGACATCCCAACACCATGAAGGGATTATATGAGAACACAGCAGGAACAGGACGCAGCTTTCTCATATATTTGTCACACAGTTAGCTATCAGTTAAATTTAAACAGGCTAAACTGTTTGGTTCAGGTCAGATTAATAGTTTTGTTCATGGATATATAAAAGAAATTGTAGTAGAAAACTAGATGTGTGAGTTGAGATATAAATTATTGAGATTTCATGAGACCAGGGTCACATAAAAACAAGATTATCTGAAGTTCAGCAGTAACAAATGAGACCAAAGAGATAAGAGATTAACAATAAGAGATATTTAAAAAATGGTTTAATGTAACACTGGAATGATGGAAAAATCCTCTTTTTCCGACTCACCCAGACTGAGACAAGATGTTCGACTCCATTTCCACCTGTGTACGTCCACTGGTTCAGTTTATATGGGTAGCATTTCATGTTAGCTTAGCATAAAAACTAGAATTCTACAGGAGTCATTAGCCTAGCTTCATCAAGGTGAAAAAATAAACCTTACAGTAACTCCAAAGCTGTTTTATTTAGACAGTGTTTCATGTGGATTTGAAATACATATCTTGGAATTTTTTTAAGCTATAGTTTTAGAAGTTAGATGGTAGGAACTATAACTGCTGAACACACATGTTCAGTGTTCAGTAGTTCCTGCCATCTATAGGTCCTACCATGTAACTTCTCCCTAAAAAAACACTTGTTTATTTATTTATTTACTTTTTTATTTATTTATTTTTTAAATTCCAAGATGTGCATTTTAAATATATGATACACTGTGTAAATAAGACAGCTTCAGAGTTGTTGTAAGGTTTATTTTTTAACTTTGACAGAGCTGGGCTAATGACTCCTGTAGACTTCAAGTCTTTATGCTAAGCTAACATGCAATGCTACCTACTGGAACCTTTAAAGATCAAATCTAGCT
>OMLF01030764.1:10449-28679 GCA_900302615.1 Holocentrus rufus
GGAGGGGGAGGGGAAGAAGAGGGGGGTGGTACAACAGCTGCTGCTCAGTTATAATTGCCTCAATTAGTTGCGAGGGCTGCCACGGCAACAGTGTTTGAGGCGTCGCCATGACAACCTCTGTATAGCTTCTCCTGGGGGTGGGGGTGCTGCTGCCGCCGCTGATGATGATGATGATGACTGTTTCATGAGGCGGAGAGGGATGGAGGGATGACGAAAGATGGGCGAAAGAAGAGGAGACGATGGAGAAGAAGAGGTGGGAAAGACGGAGCGGGGAACCGAACGACTGAGCGAACAGGAGAGGCGGGGATGAGTGGACGATGATGACGGCTTTATGAAAAGAGAGGCGAATCAAGAAGATTAGAGGACGGGGAGAAAGAGATCTAATGGAGAGAGCACTTGACAACGATGAGGAACTGAGACAACCTGTGAGGGAGGAGAAGAAGAGGAGGGCTGAAGGGAAAGTGTGAGAGGATCGCGAGGCCGGACAGATAAGGGGAAGTCGGGAAGAAAGTTGAAAGAAGTGGATGAGGCAGAGGATGGAAGAAGAGGAGGAGGATGGGCATAGAGGTGAAGGGAGTATGGAAGATGATAAGAAAAAGGGAAAAAAAATCTGACATTGCAATCACATTCCCAAGCAGTTCCTTTTCAACCAGTGTCAAAGTCTTGCAAAGAATGTAATTTTCCCAAAAACAATGCAACCATTGGAGATGTATAGAAAAAGACAGGAGTTCCTAATCTTAATTTGAATTTTTTGAAATTTTTTTAAATGACTGGATAGTGTTCATAGTAGATTATCACTTTTTTAGACTCTTTATGGCTGTACTAATTAAGAAAATCACCGTTTTTCACCCTTTTATTTAATCTTTTCAACTTATTTTGTGCTATTTCTAACTCAGCTTTCATTCATCATTTTCTATTATGCCTGTTGTTCCGTCATCTGAACTATTTTTTAATTTTAGCTGTCAAAAGAATATTTTTCATGAGAGTATCCAGCAAACATTCTACAGGTAATGACGTGCAAGAGGTAACCATGGCCCCATTCAGCCCACACAAGGACATTTTCCACAATGCGATGGTGAAAATGCACACGAAAATAGAGTTTGGAAATGTATGGCGATGTTTAGGCCCTGCTTTCACAAAATAACACATATAGCAGTTGGAGATGGAGACAGACATCTCTGTTCCGTGCTTCATCTATAGGTTCTCTTACTAACATGTCAAAATACTGACTGGGACTCAGCATCTTCCACTGTAAAGGGACTGGTAACTTCACTGCATGAGACAAGGATAAGAAGGCTAATGGGTGTGTGTGTGTGTGTGGAGGGGGGAGAGGGGGGGGTTGTTGTGGTCTGAGGGGTCAGATATTTGGGTCAATCCTATCCCGCCGTGATTGGGTGGCTGAGGCCGACGGCCCGGTGAGCAATCTGTCACTCTCCCTGATTCGGAGGAAGACGGATGAGGCCGGCCAGACACCAGCTGCAGTGCGAGTGTGAACGCGGGCGTGGGTGTGTGTGTGACTGACACTGGAAGAGCGCAACCCTCCTCGCTCTTGGGCTCTTGTCTGTCTTTTGGCGACACATCCTCCAACCCGTATCACAACACAGGCCGGATAGAGAGTAGTTACGACTCTCTATCCAGAGGAGAAGGTTAAGGTTAAGGTTAGAGGAGCTTTGTCGTCATGGTGACAATAATAATAAACATGCAGAAAACGAATGACAAATGTCCCGCGTGAAAGTCCTGTTTTATGAACTCATCCACCACCACCAAACTTTTTCACTCTTTCCTTTCGCTTTGTGCCGGAGGGGTGCGAATTTTAGAAAACGCTCCTGTGGGTCGTATCAGAGGGTAGGAACAAACATCCTAAGGGGTCGTTTTTTTGCAGGATGACGGTCTGACGGCTCTGTGTCTGTCTCCCGCACATATCCTCATGCACACCGTCTCCTATTTATGCATGTCACCCTGTGTGTATCCCTGCACGTGTGTGTATTTATGTAGGCACTGTCAAACAGCGGGTGTGCCGCCACCAGCTTCACATAATCACTCAATCTTCGCTCTTGTCAGGAGGAGCAGACCCGAGACGGCGAGCTGGCAAAGACACACACCCTCTTTCCATATATATTCATGAAAGGCCATCTTTTCACAGGCGACAGGGTCTTTCGGTCTGTTAGACGTTTGATTTATCGTCCTGCCACGCCTGAAGGTTTATATATGGGAGCGGGAGGGAGTGGAGCGCAAACCGCTGAGCGGGCGTATAGCGCAGCAGTGATGAGCTGCTCAGAGCTCTTCAACTGTATGTGTGCCCACAGCAGACACACAAATCACATTTCACACACACACACACACACACACATAAATGTATACAGTACATTCATGCAAACACACAGATGGAGACATGTTCACGGGCATGCAAGCGTGTGCACGCAAAACGCCATGAATGTTCACAGAAAACGTGCATGCATGTAAGTGAGCATACACACACAAACACACACACACGCGCAAACACATGCACACACACCAACAGTGCAGTGCACGCCTACCACGCCCCTTGAGTCGGTGTTATGTATGGTCTTTGCCAGTCTGACAGCTCCACAGAATGTAATTCACCCTTAATATCCTCTCTTGGTGAACAAAGTGACTGCTCACACACACACACACACACACACACACACACACACAGAGTACACACAGAGATAAAGGATGGGTGCTTGTCAGGGGTTTGTGTGTGTGTGCCTTTTTCCTGTTTCTGAGGCCAGTCAGTGTGTGTGTGACAGGTGGTGTGATGTAGATCAGGTGGCACATATTAATTTAATGCCAGTCAAGCCCTGACGCTGATGATCAGCCAATCAGAAAGCCTCTGATCCAGATACAGTCCTCATGCTTTATCCCCTCATAAAATGTCATGCGATGCTAAAAGGTCTCAATTACAATGATGCCACGCGTGCACACATACAAATCACATGTGCACGCGCGCGCACACACACACACACACACACACACAAGCACTCATACACAGGGAGACAGACACACACATACTCTTTGCTTTCCATGCTGTCAGGCAGATACGTGTTGAAGGGATTACATGTCAGATTTCCCTGAAATTAATGTATAAAATTTGATGGAGACCAAGTAATATAATTCCACCCTCCCAGCTCCATCAGTTTGTCATTACAAATGCATGCTGGCCAGCTGAGCTTTTTTCAAACCCACAGAACTTTATTTGAAATTCTTGTGGAGGTCCCAAGATTTCCAACAATAGCAAATATGTCCTACTGAATTACAGAGAAATGTATATAAAATAAGATATCTAGATATTTTCTATTCGATGTAATGCTGCAGCCATAAAACAATGGCATCTTGGCTTTGAATAATTTACTCATTATACAGTCAGTGTGATGTAGCTTCAATGAAGCTGCAACCAGCAGATACAGAATATATGTGAGATTGTCATGCAATATGGAAAAAAAAAATGTGTTTTTCTAATTTTGAAGTTACTTAAGGGGAAATTTAAGGGAAAATCAGAGTTCAAGGGGTTTTAACCTCATCAAGCATAATGAGTAGAAACATGGAAAATACAGACAAAACAACCTCCTACAAAGTAAGATCAGTGAAGTTAAAAGTTTCCAGTGTCTCATATGAACAGCTTTGGATTACAAACCTTATGAAAAATGTCTTTCTCTCTTTACAGATTCCACTTTATTGCCATTACCTTCGATTCTAGAGAGAGAGGAAAGGATCTGATATAAACTGTTTAGAATTCATGTCAAAGCAGTCGAGATGTGGACATTCACTGCGACCACAGTATATTTTATAGTTTATAATAATGTCCCGCCTTTCCTGTGAACCACGGGAGCCCAAGGGGAGCGAGAGAGCAAGGCGAAACCAGGCAGTCACGCCGGTTCCATCCGCCCCGCGTTCGCTCTTTGTTAAAACCGCCAGCTTTCTCCGTCGCCGAGGAATGTGACAGTTAACTCGACTGAAATTCTCTGAATTCAATTGTGTTCAGAAATGTACAAGGTTTTCTCTGTATGCCCGGCGAGACCCGTGCGGTAATGTCAGCGCCGTGGCGGATTTTTGAAAGGGAGAGCGGGGTTGAAAAGCAAACCACCTCAAGGAGAAAACAGACCTTCAGAGGACCAAGTTTTAAACGGTGATAAAAGCTCGATGAAAGGGACGTGTCACACTGCACTGTCACAATGTCTATAAATGTAACCAGGTCAAAATGGTTAGAAATCTTCACAACGTTAAGAATATTGTGTAGCTGGTAAAATGATATTTTAGCAGCTGTACATACGTTGTCATGGAGATAGGATTACAACAGGTGCGCTGTGATGATGTCAATGGGTGTGGGGGTTGCATTATATTATATTACAGCCATCACTGGTGTTTGGAGTAAACATGCCTTTATATTGTGATGAAACACTAAAATGGTCATAAATACTGATGTGGATGTTACTAAGCTAACCGAGAGTCTCATGAGTGATGTTTTTGTACTTTTCCAGTGTTTGTAGGGTATACAGTATTCCACTGTGGGTGCAAGAAACTACTGCACCGAAGGATGCTGCATGTTAGTGAACTGAATCTAAAATATTCCTATGATAATGAACATGAGAGAGTATATTTTCACTCTTTGCTACCGTAAGAGATTATTTTGATAAAAATGTGTGAAGTGATGTACTTTCAAGCATTCAACTGTGTTTGGAGTGTTTAATATGAAGTAAGGGTTATTTACCGAGCTTAAGTGGTATAAGCAATGTACCTCTTGTTGCATCCTGTTTCAATTATTTCTATACAAGGTTTGAGAGGCCACTACTGTTGACTACCGTCTAGTACCCTAAATACAATCTCTTGTCTACTGCTGTGAATACGAGCTTGAGTTAAAGGTTAACCTTTACAGTGTTTGTATTAAAGGGCAAGTGTTCAGGGAAAGGATACATTTAGGAGAATATGTGTCTTTTTGCTATAACTGTCAGAGTATATTGAGCACTTTATGAAGCACCTTATGTTGATGCTGCCTAGCTCTGGTTAAACAGCCTCATCTGGTTATAAGATTCTTGCTGTTAAAGCAAAAGAGGTAGAGACTGAGACAAAAAATGTTGTCTTTTATTTATGTTGGACCCTCGTCTTGTCATTGAGTTTTCCTTGCATTCCCTAAATTCCAATAAATGAATGCTGTGTTCTATTAGAGCGCAGTCGGGAGAAAAAGACCGAAAAATTTATTGTGTGGCCTGTTCCTTTACTTATAGCCCAGCTACAGACAAGACTCAAAATCATGGTGCATTTCTCATTTTCTTTCAGGTGAACAGAAGAAAAACTGGGCACAGAACCTGGACTGAAAAAAATACATGTCTGTCTGCGTGTTGACATATATATATAAAATACTTTGGTCCAATAAGTGAGTTGAAAATTCAAGTTTTGCACTGGACTCCAATGATCCACTGTTTTTTTTTCTCTTGTGCAGTTTACTTTCCGCTCGATTATCCCGAAGGACACTGGTTTCATTCAGCGAGTGATTCAGAAAACCCTCCGACTGCCCTCTCTCCGCGTCTCCCCGGATTCTTCCATGTCAGGGGATTGAAGAGAAGCTCTGCTGACACCTCCATCTTCGGGGTGTTACTAAATGGAGAACGATTGGCCGTGAATCGCTTTCCTCTTCTATTAATTATCATCAATAACGCCTCCCTGCCCATTTATCTCTTACACGCACCCACTAACCACTTCTACTGATCGGCCCAGCCCCCTCCGCTACACGCTGCCCATCCCCCATCCTTCACCCACACACACTCACTTACACGTCCACACACACACACATATAGACACACACATCAAAGACGCACACAGCATGCACTCGGATACGACCAACACACACCAACCCCCATTTCTCACATACACATACCTTCTTCAATCGCTCATTTCCCCCTTCCCCCCTCTTTTCTCCATCATCACCCTCTCCCATTCTCTTTCTTTCCCTCTCCCACTCACCACTTTCCTCACCCTTCCCTCCCCCCCTTCATATTTCATCATTCTCCTTCACAGGCATTCGTATCAAATCCAATCTGACTACTCCAGCAAGATTTGCATCGCGTTGTCCAAGACAATACCCTCTCTTGCAAGAGGCGAGGATCTCCTCGGACCATGGTAATCCCCCTAAGATGCTGACTGAAAAAATATATCGAGATGCATTCAAAGTGTTTTGTTGATTGGTGGCAGTCAGCTCATTCATAATCCTATCTAATCAAATTAAAGTATGGGTTTCACTCCCGCAAGATGGCCTGGTTCACATCCAGCATCTGAAGGTTGCCGTTCATTTTCGGCACGGCATTAAAATGAGCAATCATTTTAAAAAACGGGCACGAGCGATGAGGACACAGCTGCCACTCTCCAAGCCTGGTGTGTATGCAAGGGGAGCCTAAACAAGGGGGCAAACACAATTCTGTTCCATGTCTCTGATGCATTAGAAAGATTGCTCTGGGTGGAAATGAGAAGTATTGAAAAATGACGTTCTGGGGGATTTCTGCGAAATGAAGTGCGCTGTCGTGAAAAATGGGCTATTGTCAGCAAACATACCAGATACTTGTGTGTCACCTCGCATGATGGATGAGCACCCAAGTGCATTTTATCTTGACAATTTTTGTCAGCCAACGATACCATAAAATATCTGGAGGCATGAATCAAACAGGGAGCTCAGCTTTTATGCAAAAATATCCAAAAGCATGCACCAAAACTGTGCAATATTCTTGGAAAAGCAAAATTGATACTTTAAAGTGTAATACAAAATTATTTCTTTCATGCGTCTGTCAGTGTGGCAGCATGAGCAGGGTGAAGAGGAGGTGGAATCACATACACACACACACACACGCACACACGCATACAAACAGAAATAAATGCATGCATGCATTAAACACACATGTGCATGCACATATAACCTCGCACATTTGGATGCGCTCAGGCAGGCATGTATACACCAGACACACACACACACACACACACACAAAAGCATGAACGCACACATATAGTACGGATGGAGCGTGATAGCGGTCAGCAGTGAATGAAGAGTTAGCAGGTGTCCGTCCCCCTGTGGAGCTGACACACTGAGAAAAAGAACAGCGCTGCAGCCCTGTGCACGCACACACACACACACACACACACATACACACACATGCACGCACACACCAACCCACTCATGCGCCCACACATCCACACATACAGGCACACACAGACTCTTTGCTCCTGGATGCCTACTGGGTAAAGAGCGTGCAAGCCTCTGTTAGAGCCAAGCTGTCAGATCCTCTCTCTCTCTCTCTCTTTTTCTCTTTCTACCTCTCGCTTTTTCGTCTGTCTATTCCCTGTCTCTTCTCTCTTTCTCTCGTTCGCCCACACACGCACGCACACACACACTCAGACACACTCAGCAAAGCACTCATATGCACATGTACGCACACACACACACACACTCAAAAACACATGCCCACACACTTGACATAGCTTCCATTCAGGCCTAGAAGCCTCTAGCATGGGTAGTCTTTGAGCTAAAGACACATATTAGCTCTTCTATCTTATTGCCTTTTTTGTACATGCAAGCCACTTTTATCTATTCATTGCAACAGGAGCAGGACCAGCATGCAGCGGGGCAAAGGCCTGCCTGAGGATGAAACCCGCAGCATCGCTCTGTTTCACCCTGATTAGCTGCCCATGCCAACAAAGTGTGTGTGTTTAGGTATGTAATGTGCATTTGTACGTGTATGATAATGTATGCTCAAGGTTAGCCTGCTCTATTAACTTGGCAACTATGTGTGTGTGTGTGTGTGTGTGTGTGCGTGTGTGATGGCGGTGCTTGGTGGGTCCACATGCACATCCATCCACTTTACCTTCATTAATCTCCTCTGCAGGACATGTTACACGCAGAACAAGCTGGCAGATTAGTGCTGCGGTCAGGTGGACGGAGGTGTGAGAGCAGATGTGGGGGAGTGGCGGGGGGGGAGGTTGATGATAGCACAAGTGTCCACTGTGGCCTCGAACACATTACAGCTAAATGAATGAGGACCATACAGATCAGTGTACTCAGAGCTGATGCTGTGGTTAAGGCCCCCTGGCGCTGAAACCACGTTGTACCCTTGCGGGCACAGGAGCAAATCCCACAAAGCCTCCCTCCTGCATCTCTCAAGTTCGCTTTCTGTCCCTGTTATGCCCGAAGCACATTAAATGATCATATATATGCAGGGCATCTCATATTTCCCATGTTCCCGAGCTGCAGAATCCAGTCTTGCATCAAAATAGCGCACTCATTCAAGGATGAGGCAGCGATGCGAGTTTGAAAATCACAAGAATCATCAAGAGGCCACATGATCTAGAGTGGGCCAGACCTCAAACTAGACTTGATGTAAAGGCAAGATGGAGAGCCAAATGGGTCATAAGACGTTTGCACATCAACGACAAGAGTAATGGATCAACTGGCCACAATTTTTATTTGAACATTTACAAATGCAGATGGAAAGAAGAAGAAGACTAGGGTTTGGGCACAAACATGATCGGGTTAATCAAATTACAAAGAGAGTTGGACGTGAGACAATTTACATGATGAAGGTTGCTATCATGCCAACTCTACATGCTACCATATGCTGTTGTAATCTAAATAGCCAATGTGACTAATTTGCTTGCTCCAGCACCTGCCCTAAGCCCTGCACTCCTCCTCAAAAATGTGATGTACAAGTGTGGACCTAAAGTCTGCACTTCTACAGGGGTGAATCACAATTTTCAAAGCAGAATTGGGACACACGTCCATACATCACTTTGTCAGTAAGATTCTTGCTTCACTTCTTCTTACAACAATGGAGAATCATATAAAATGTCATGGTAACGCTGGCTTGATGGGTAATAACCTTCATCAGAGGGCGCTCCTGAGCACCCCTGGGTAACAGCATTAGAGAAATGGAACACCCTGCGGTCTTGTGCACCTACGCTGGTACGCACACATGAAGGGCCTAAGGGCGAGTACTCCGACAAGGCAGTTGTCTGTCACCCTCTCAAACCACAGCAGCAATGACAGAAACATCAAACATCAAACACATCAAACTTCCCGATGAAAAGCATCGGGAAGTCCTGGACTGCCTGCTGAGATCTGGATTCTCACAGCAAACATTCCATTTTCACTACAATCTGACCGCGTGGGACGTCTAACCCATATTGCAATGTGTGCGCCTGGCATTATTGTTCATTGTGAACCAAGAAAAGTACTAAAGGGACTTGACTGCCCACTCTCCTTTTTAAAAATGAAAAAAGGGCAATAAAAGGAGAGATTATTCATAATGTGGGGAGAGAAAACAGTGCCGCAGTCCCTCTCTGACTAGCCTGAGGTGAAGTGCCGCATGTTTGATGCTTGTATTCCCAGACTCACTTTATGTATGTATTCATGCAGGAGTCCTGCTGTCTAGATACAGGTATTGAAGAAAGATCAAGCGGCAGCGTTTCTTCTATCTCCTTTACTGCAGATGATGCTCATGCATATAGCCAAAGGCAGCTAACTCGGCACTGTGTAAATTGATTTACATTGATGTCTGTGGGATTTCCTTCCTCCAAGCAGGTGGCTTTTTTTCTCTCTCTCTCTCCTTGCGTATTCCTCAACATCATTCCGGCGGCTCCTTCCTGTTGTTCAGGGCTCAGGCGCTTTCAAAGAGAGATTCCAGAAAGAGGTGATAACCAGAGGAGAGAGGATGTTGACTTGGTCGGCTTATGGATGAGCTGCCGCACTCACACCCTGCTTGTCTAAATCAAGCGCACATTTGTTGCTAAATTGTTTTGATATCATTTACAGAAATAAATCAATTAAACATTATGACTAAACTGCCATTTCAGCTACATCCCACAGGCTTTTTGAGCTGCTTACACTTTGCAAAATTAATTTTCTAATTAGTTGCTTTTAAAGCCTCAGTCTACTTCAGTTTCATGAGATTTGAGGTATCTAGGTTGTCTCTTTTGATTGTTGTTTAATTTGTCTGCAAATTTTTTATGTCACATGGTGTGAAGCACTTTGTAACCTTGTAACCGCTTACTTACTTACTTACTTACTAATGAAAGAAAAGCAGATCCATAACCCCTTAATACCTGATTTAACCCTTAAATAACTAGTTAGCAAAAAAAACATTTCCCTCATACTGTACAACAATGTCAAATATGTATATATTCTATATCTGCTGGTTGCATCATTTCATTTAGGCTACATCACACTCTCCTGAGTGAAATATTCAAAGCCAAGATGCCATTGTTTTTTGGCTGCAGCATTACATCACATAGAAAATATCTGCATGTCTTGTCTTATCATTTTCAACACATTTCCCTGTAATTCAGCAGGACGTATTTGGTATCTTTGTAAACCCTGTGACCTCCACTAGAATTTAAAATGAAGCGGAATCAACGCTACTGGCTGTACAGCGATATCATATGTGTGAGAAAACGCTACACTAACTCGCTGCCTTTTTTCCAGCCAAGTCAATCAAGAGTGAATATCTACGGCCCGGATTAGCGTGTGTTGTATCGTTCCCCTTTGTCAGCTTGCACACCTAATCTTCACTGTTACATTGATCATCTTCATTAAATAAAATATCAGCAGCTGGAGGCATGTCACCAGCCCCTTTGAGGTTGTTCATGGAATATTTACTAACAGCTGCATTGCAACTCTGAACTTAAACCAGGTCGACTCACACTGAACTGTACATACAGTTGAGGAGGCAGAGGAGCTTTGCGTTCTCTGCTGGGGACGCCTCTGTTGCCCCGGCGGATCCCCTTTGCTTACATACATGAATAACCCCTGACACACCACATGTCTGACGATGTATAATTCATGGATGCGGGATCACCCTTTGATCTCGGAGCATTGCAGATGGCATCGGGTCAAATTCGTGATTCGAGATCAGAAGATGAACTCTCCCCGCATTTAGGGAGCAGCATCTTCGATTGGGTCTCGGTGGAAAACTCGAATCAAAGCGAGTCAATCTGTGAGTTTTCGCAACCCTGTATAAGCCGTTTGGTTCGGGGAAGATGGGAGAAACAAAGAGGGGGGATAGAGGGGAAGAGAGATTGAAGGCTCGATTTTTTGCAGCGAGTGTCGTGAGCTTACCAAGGACTTACTGACTGAGTGGTGAGAAAGAGAAAGAGACAGAGGAAAAGTTCACACTTCACGCTCACATACAAACTTTTGGGACGACTCTTCTTCCTTGCAGTTTTTCTCTTCCATTTCTCTTTCAAGGATGGCGTTTCACCGTTGCTATGACGACACGTGACATTGCAGGCAGCCACTTACCAGCAGTAGGTATCATCACAGCTGCTAACTGGAACTGAATCATGTCTCCCTCAAACTTTTGTTCGGCTGCTATATTATAATTGCTTTCTCATCTTAACTCAAAGCACTGGATAATCCAACATAATTAAACCCTCCTCCAATGACGGTTTGTTTATCAGTACCCCTCCCCCCTCTTTTGTGATTGGTCGTCACGTGATGAGCAGGAAAAGTTGAACAGATTTCAGCTATGGACGCCATCTAAAAACAGTGAACAACTGGCTGCAAAACGCAAATGCAAAAAAAAAAAAAAAAAACACAGCGAGACGCGATGCAAGTTAAAAAGACGTCCATCTGACACATGCTCACATTGGGAAACAAACATAAAAATATAAAGATAAAAAAAAAAAAAAAAGTAAAACAGCACGATGAAATTCAGACACGTCCTGTGTGTGCACAGGCTCTTATAGGCACCACCCATAAAACCTCCCTGAGGGAATAGCATCCCTCACTGCCGCACACGCTATATTTCTCCATATTCATATATATTTGTACTGACATTTTTTTGCAAGGCACGAGGTCAGAGGTTGGCCCAGTGAGGCCCCGTGCTTCTCCCTTGTTTACACCTTTCAGTCATAGTTTGAGCCTTCAACTTTCAACTGAATTGTGGTGAATACTAATCAAGCTGGCTCTCTCTCTCTCTTGCATATCTCCATCGTGTTGTCCCCCATGCTAATGCTGGCTTGAAATTATGGCAGCAGTCTCAGGTGAGTGATGAAAGACACTGACAAATTATAATTTGAGAGTATTTGAGAGTAATTTGAGAGTTCAAGTGCAAGTGGCACAGAGGTCGCATGCCTCGGGATTCAATATGCACGTGGTGCTGTTCACGCTGATTAGAAAACAACGGATCTGTGTCACATGGCAGCAGAAAATAGCTTGTCAGTCCGTGAGCGAGAGTTGTTTAGTTGATTAAATGGGAATTCCAGGCTAATTTTGAGTTATAGGGCCTACAAATGTAGTTTACATGACTTTCAATCATTATATATGCATGACATATCAGCATTTCCTTGTTTTTCTTGAACATAATTGCTATCACCATGAAAAATTCTGCTGTGGATGGAAAAAAACACGATATAGATGTGACAACATTTGCAAGAGCGACTATCTTCAGGCAGGCACTTTTATTTTTATCACTCTCTTAATACAATTATATAAATAATAACACAATTAAACAAAGACTTTTGACAAAATAAGGCAGGATGTTCAGTGTGGTGATTTAGGTGATGTTTCCCATACAAGACGAATATGAACGGCAGCGAATGGCTTCTGCAGACGGCAGGGAAAATGAAGTCTGGCATCTAAAGCCACAGAAAACAGTGTGCAGACGACACTAAAAATAACGTAAATGACAGACATAAGCTAAACAATTAGCACAAACTTAAAATAGGACTGGCATTGTCCTTTAATTAGTTCAACTAGCAAGACACGGAGGCAGCAAGTCAGCCAGTCAGCCTGTCGAGCAGCCGTGGAGCCAATAAATGAGTTAGTCTGAATGAGAGCCAAGTCCTGAATGACTGAGACATCAAGGCCGCGAGCCTTTAAACAGCTCCTCTGCTTCCGTAGATGAAAGCCTTTATTTCTGCTTTCAAAAACAGTTTTGATGAAAACCATGAATGGCTTCGTTTTTCATTCCTCGACACTGCAGCCCAGGCACGCACCGTCTCTCTCTCTCTCTCTCTCTCTCACACACACACACACACACAGGGTCACACAGGTACACGTATTCTTAGCGAAAGCACACATCCCAGATTAAAGTTGCAGTCACACACGCAGAGCCATTAAGGCAATGTGAGAAAGGTCCTTGGCTCTGAAAAAAAGATCCAAAAGATTTATCCATCAAGCTATGAAACTGGTGTTTACTCACTTTTCTTTTTTCATATCTTATACAGACTTGTTTGGTTTAGTGCACACGGCTGTTTACATGCCAATAGAAGCTCTGCCACCTGATGGCTGTTTGACTTTGGGTGATGTCACCAACCTTGATGCTTACTACCTGACCCTCTAAGGCCGGCCAAGCAATCAAGCCGCACAAAGATTATGTAACCGCGATTTGCTCCATCTGTCTGAAAAAGGGATTAATGAACATCATCACATCTCGACCTGGATCAAATGGTATTTGCAAATAATTCTTAGCATTGCGCCTTACTATTGGCTGCTTGTAATGTCGGCGATTTAGGAATTGAGGCTTATTTTGCTGTTATTGCACTTTCTGTATGTAGGTCACCCTAAGAGCATCAGCGGCATGACTAATATGTAAAAGATGTTTGTACAGATGGGATCAGTTAGAAACCGAAAAATGACCTAAATGGGTTTCCATACTTGAGGATTTTGTAGCATTTCTGGCATATGTGGCAAGCACCTCCCATATGGCACCTGCGGAGGCTGAAACAAAACGTAAATACCACAGATATTACAGTCACTTTTTGGTGTTGAGCCAGAAGACATAAGGCGATGTGTTATCAAGACAGATTTTTCACAGAGGAACTTTGTTTTCCGATGCCTCGGCGATCATAGAGAGATATTCTTTGTTTATATTCTTCCAGACTGCATGATATATCTTAAGGCTCTCACTCTCAGGCAGAACAAAATTTATGAGACGTGCATTTGTTTGCATGCACACGGTCTTAGAAACAGGCGTACACACACACATATATTCGGTCTGGATCGCTAAGCCTCAACTTTCTTCCTTTGTGCATTATTTATGTGTGATTCACCAAATATGGCCGTGCAGGGAAGACACATATCCTGAGGATATCCTGTCCTCAACTGACCCTTGCTTTTAGAGGATGTGTGCGTGTGTGTGTGTGTGTGTGTGCAGTATGTGCGCTTAATATGAAACAATCCCAGTGTACCATCTACACAAATCTGATTACGGGAACGGCAGCAACAGGCAGGATTCTCTGAAAGCCCTAACGCTCTCGAGAGAGAATATGAGTGCATATAACAAGATCAACAAAGAGACACAACGAAAAGTCGGAACCAGCAGGGAGAGAAAGAGGATGGTTTTCTTTAGAACAACCTTTGCCACCAGTAGCTCTTGCATCATTGGATTATATTTTGAAATGATGAAAAAAAAAAGAACAGCATTGAAAAACAGCAGTTTACACACACACACACAACCATACACACCACAGCAAATCGTTCGGTCTTAGCCCACCCATATCTTCATCCCCCAACCTTTTATCGTGCATAGTCTGATAAAAGATAAATACAAGATGCACCGTCCAGTGTGACTGATTTATGTTTGCATGCTTGCTGTTTCCCAGGCATCAGTTTTTATTACCGGCATCCAGTCTGACAGCTTGATCTTGTCAACATGGATGGCTTTGCTTCTCTAATACACCGACTGTGAAATGATGAATTGCCAACAGGATGTTTTATCGTCAAACCCCCTCCCGAAGACAAGTGTAGATACAATTTGTGACGTTTAATTGGAAACAGCTGGTGATGGAGCATTTACATGTAGCGTCCATTTTATCTGCATCAGCACACGCAGACTGACATATAGAGTCCTTGGGTGGTGTGTGTGTGTGTGTATGCGTGTGTGTGTGTGGGGAGGGACCTCCCTGTGTAGGTTTAATCAACAATAGTAATCGCCTGCCTGTCATCTCAATCAGTTTTCAGCCCCATGCTGTCTCTCTTTCAGCTCAATCCAGTTCAAAGGTGCTTGAATACATAAGTAACTGCTGCAAAAGAAAATCAAATAACATATCATAACCACATTCAGACAGCATCCATGACTATTTGACAACAGCATATGGATAGGTAATAGTATACCAATCAATCACTACATCAATAGACACATTTATGGACATATGATATGCATCTTTTTTTCCCCCCCTTTTACCTACCCTGTCCTTAAATCTGCCCAAGGCAAGATTTTTATGTTCAAATGCATCTGATCATCACCTTATACCAGAAAAGACTGCCCCATCCCCACTTACTGAGAGGCCACAGATTCATTCAACTGTGTGGACACTTCTCTGCTCTCAGGAACAGATGACTCAGAACCTAAGAGTGTCTTAAGCTCTGTCTCTAACACAAAGGAACTTCCTCTTTAAGTGGCATTTCTAGGAAGGAACTAGGATTTTTTTTTAGGTTGTCACATTCAGGTACTGTGGGGCTTATAGGAAGCTTAAGGTACCTTCAGTTGGCCGGTTTTGAAGGAAGCATACACTGGCAGCAGACTAGGAAATCCCTGAATGAACGGTAGTAGAAGACGAAAAAGTACAGATAACGCATAATCATATCAGTTCATTAACTCCAGTCAGTTCTTTCTGGAAAACCACTGAAATTACTGTTACCAATAAGACAGAGCTAGCTAGCTGTGAGGTAGCTAATGTTACATCAATGCAATGTTACAAGAGGTTTGATTTTGTTATGTTGTATTGTGTTTAATTGTCAGGTCTTCTAGCTATTAGAATCTTTTTTTCCCGCCCAATCTGCTGCTCAGTAATGCATCTTTAAGCTGGTTTGCCGACCACAAATAAACATTAAAAGAAGAGGGAAAAAAAACTTGTGTCACATTGCATTACTTGACTTTACTTTACGTTGGGCTATGTTACGAGAAGCTTGATTACCATGGAAGCCCAGCTGCGAAAAACTAGCTATGCTAGTCAGGGGACATTCATGTAACCTTTAAGACAAGCAGTTTCCTGATAAGGAACATTCCCAACTAGGTACTGAGGTGATAAGAAGCTTCCTTGCAAATGAGACACAGTCATAGACCACCTGCTAAACAGCAAACCTCCGCACACACCCTCTGTCCCTCTCTCCCCCCTCCACCCTGCACTCTCCTGTCTACCTCGGTTGTTTCTAATGGAAAGGTCAGAGTGGGATTATTCTCAGCACCTTTAAGCCCTATAGACCTGACATGCTCTTCGATATTACTGTGAGGGAAAGCACCTCAGCACGGCACTTCCAGGGTGTGTTGACAAGGGTCGACTCTCATTTAGTCTGTGTGTGTGCGTGTGTGTGTGGACTATGATGATGAGAGTTCAAAGGTTAAATATCCAACATGACCACTGATATTGATTTGGTAACAGCAACACACAATGCAAAGGCACAGGGCTTTAATCCTGCAGATTCCATTATAAGTTTATAGCTGTAATCATATAACCTTCATTCTATATTGTACAGTGTTATTGTTACTCTTTTATTGCAAGCTTTTTTTATTGTAAGCTTTGATTCCTAGGGCCGGAAGATCATACAAGGTTGACAATATTGATTTGAATCTGTAAGTACTTCATGTTGGGTGTTCCTTTGTAATCAATTTGAGTATAGTAAAGGGAATTGTAGTTATAGACCAGCATAACGAGAATGGGGGAGTTGCAGAACGTGTTGTTAGTATGCATGTATGTATGCACCATGCTGTGGTTTTGGCTTGTGCCGAATTATTTTGCGATGGATAGTGTGTGTGTGTGTGTGTGCATGTGTGTGTGCACGCACGCACACACACCAAATCCCAGTCCCTGCTGTTACCGCTGAGATTTCATTATTCACAGCGCACTCCACTCATAAGAAGAAGCAATTATGATAGAGCAGCCGTGCTTTTGATGTGTTGAATGCATGCTGAAATTTCTATATGCTCATGGTAGGCAGAGTGTGTAGGGGGAGGTGTGTCTGCTCCATTTGTGCACACACATACATATGTACATTATGGTTCCATAGTATGCATGCCTGTTTTCCTATCTATGTATATGTACAGTATCCTTTCACACTATTCAAAGTCCATCGACTGCAGCTGTTAAATATGTAAGTTCCATGATGCCTTCACATGTTTTGTCATTTTCTGTCACAATGTTTGACCCTCATTACCTGTGCATTGTAAATGAACATGGCTCATTAATGCCATATAGAGTTGCTTGCATGCTCAATAATCAGCCACAAAACTGTCCTTACAATCTACAGTCAATAAAAACCACATCCTGAAATATAGATCAAAGTCTGAACATCTTCAGAGGCAATAAATATGAATGCTTATTGTGTGAATGCCGTCAAAAAGGATGCAGGTCTGTTTATCAAAAGTGGTTATGATAGAATACATGAAGACTTTGTTGAATTTTTATTGTTTACTTGGATACCCAATTCTCCATTCGCCCGCAAGGTTACAGTTAATCTTTCTAGGATCAATGAGAGCCAGAGTAAACCTCATGTCTCTCAATAGCAGGATAAAGGCAAATAATCCACACTGAAGAGGTGGGTTGAAGCATGCAATAGGAAATAGTGGAGATTATTCTTAACTCTCCATTTACCAACAGGGGTGAGTGATTCCTGGAGTCTGCAAAAAAGAAAAATTAAACCCATGGGGCTGTCAATGGTTTGATAAAAACGAGTAATCAATGTGCTCAGCTGAAATATGCAGCTTTTTTTTCTTATTTGTATCCAGCCTGATATGTGCTAACCTTGCATTCACAGAGTATAAAATTACATTTGGAACTCCACAGTCCAGCAAAGAATAATTTCAACATGATGTGCTTTCCAATGAAAGTGATTCATGTGATGAATGTTGAGTATCTAGCCTTAGCACTTATCCCACTGGCCCTCCCAATCTCTCTGTGGTCCCCCGAGACCTCTGAGTGTGTGTGTGTGTGTATGTGTGTGTGTGTGCATGAAAATCCAAGTGTGCACGTGCATTAGTGTGTGTGTGTGTGTGTTTGTGAGTCTGTGTTTGCATATATGTATCAGTGTGTAAATGCACGCAAATCCAAATATGTCAGTGTGTGTGTGTGTGTGTGTGTGTGTGAAGCAGGGGGAAAATGTGTGAGTGATTGCACTTTTTTTTTCTCTCCCGCCCGACCGCAAAAAAACTTTTTGCAATTTACAATTTCAGCATTTCTGTTTTAACGAGCGTCCGCTAAGCTGCAGATAGAAATGCAAATTCACCTCGACGGCCTGA